>WBNM01026186.1:44875-236557 GCA_013399055.1 Ramphastos sulfuratus
ATCCTTTAAAATCCCATCTGTAGGTCCAGCCCATCCCTTTGCTCCTTTTTTTTTTTTTTTTTTTTCCCTTTTCAAGATCCAAGCTCAACACAGCCTCTGAAACCATTCTAACAGCATTTTTCTTTGGGGAAAGGTGCTCTGTTTGGTCTAAATAAAAATGCTTCTACAACTGACAGGAGAGAAGAAAGCTGTTGTGAGCCTGTCCTGCCCCACGGTGCCTTCCAGCAGGTGTGCAGGCAGTGCAGAGCTGAGAGCAGCCTGCGGGGTTTGCTGCTCTCTGTGCCGCTGGGCGTTTGAAGCGAGCTGCAGACATCACTCGGTGGTTCAGGCTGTAAGTGAGACCGGGGGGAAATTAGTGCAGATCTCCCTGGGTTTGCAATGCTTGCTGCAGTGTCCAGAGGGGGCAGTTGCTGTCTGTGCATTTGCCAGCCAGGAGGAGTGCATAGGCTGGGTTTACTGGATGCTTTTCCCTCTACTTCATTTCTTCAGTGCCCTCCTATTGGGAGCTAAGCTGACTCTGTACCAAGGGGCTGTGCTGAAGTGTTGAATGTGAAGCAGAGCCCAAGTGGTGGGTACACAGCCCACTGATTTCTGTCAGTCCAGGTACTTCCTGCTTTTGACTTGAAGATGTGTTGCTGAACTACAGCTCTTTGGGTTTTGATGGGAATGGGGTTCAGGGCTTGAGGCAGAAGCACAAAGCTGAGGGCAGTAGATGAGAGGCAGTTGTTGGCACGACCGAAGCACAGCAGGAGAAGTGAAGTGGAGCCCTGTCTGTGTGCAGGAGGGGACAGGATCAGCACTCTCAGCTGCAGCCCAGATGACACAAGAGCTCTTGCCTGCCCTGCAGAGGAAAGGTGGGATTTTTCCCTTTCCTGCTGAACTGACTTTCCGCTACCACAAAGCATTCTGCACTTCCCTGCCCCTGCCTGTTCCAGGAGCCTGGGTCACACACAACCTCCCTGCCTTGTGACACTTCCCTTGCTCAGGCAAAGCCTTGCATTGGACAAGTTCAGGTCTGGCTTTAGCCCTGGAGAGCTGCAAACTACCATCATCTTCCCTACAATGTGAGCTGTAGGTTTGTGTGTAGTGAGAGCCTGAGCAGGCCTCCCTTTGCTTCTGAGGTGTTGGTGTCTCTGGCTGGTGGTTTTTGGTGTTGCAGAGAGGAGGCCTGGTGGCTTTTCTGCCTGCCAGCCTTTAGCCATCAGAGGCTGGAAATTCAGGCAGTCAGGTGGATGCTTGTTTTTGCTATCAGGTGAATGTGAGAGTGTGATGGGAACCTCATCCAAATGACCTCCCAGTATAGCACACCCAGCACATCTCCTTGGATGCTTACCTGCACGCACCACACCAGTTTGCTGTCTGCTCCAGGCTGCTGAAGTGGGAAAAGCTTACAAATAATGAGTTGGACTTTGACAATCTCAGTCTGGGACACTTGGGCCATAAGAATTTCTTTTCCTTGGAGATCCTGGTCCTTTTCAGTGTAAGTCTAAGCAGAACAGACACTGACAGGAACAGAAGAGCACAAAGCTTTGTGCTTTCTGGGCTGGCTGCAAGGAGAAGGCCCAGGCTCTCAACTTCCTTATCTGGCAGTAGTCTTTTACACGTGCCAAACCTGAGCAGAAACAGTCCAAGATTCTCTCAGTCCACTCAGCAGAGGAGGTGCAACAGCTGCCAAGCAAGGGAAGCTGCTCTCTAATAACTCTACTTGGTGCCAAGTGAAACACACCAAGTCCCAGATGCTGTAGGTGATGCAGTGCACCGACCAGGACCAGCAAATGCAGAAACAGCACAGGAAAGACAGGGGCTTGGTAAAGGAGCAGGACACAGTGCTGGCAGTGGCAGCCTGGGTTTGTTTCTGATGAAGGGAACTGGCACAACAGGAAATGGTTTTCTGCTACAAAAGGAAATTAATTGTCTTTAAATATGCAGCAGTGTAATTAACAAATCTTACTAATTGCTGCGGAGCAGAAATAGCAGTGTGCAGTGCTGAGCTGGCTGAGCCAAGAGAGCATTGCAGAAGCTTTTAGAAATGAATATTTTCCTTCAGTACGTCTCCGTCCCCGGAGATCCGTGTGGCTGGGCCAGATCGCAGGGGTGCAATCAAAATACAAACTTCCCAATCTTCCCACGTGAAAGAGCAGAAAACATCTGTTGAGAGCTGCTCCTAGGAAGAGCAGCACGGGAGAGCAGGGAGGATGCACTGACTGCATCTGGCCAGCCCAGCCCAAGTCCAGTGCAGCATCGCCAAGGGCCAGGCACACTGCTGACACAGGTCATGCTGCTGTTTGTGTTACTGCACTGATAAAGAGGCAGCAAAGTGGAGAGGAGAGGTCTCCAGCTGAGTTCTTGTCCTCAGAAAAGGCTTTTTTTTTTTTTGTAGAAAATGGAGAAACCACAAACTACTTCATGGTCTTCCAAGCCAGGACTAGGAAAGCCACTGGAGCTGCCTGTGCTGTTTTGGTGCAATTCTGCAGTCGCCAGAAGAGTTTGGCCTTGTGGAGTGACAGTGCAGGGAGGTGAGATCACTGCTGATGGCACCTTCAGAAACTGAATTGGGAAAGGTGAAAGGTGTCCTCTGACCCAGAGCAGAACCCAAGTGCTTGGCACCTGGCTCCAGCCTTCCTCTGGGACACCAGACTGCTGCAGCTTGGGCATCAGCAGTCTTTTCTGCTTTCCTTGGGGTGCTGTTTGGGATCTTGGTGATCTGCTCACCTGTCTGCAGGACTCACAGCATAGAATCGTAGCCTGCTACTCCAGAAAGGCAGCTTAAATCTGAGCCAGCACTGCCCTGGCTCTTCTGTGCCCTTAGTGTTAATGATGGAACTTAGGTTAATTCCCTGTACTGCAACAGAAGCAAAACATTAGAGTAAGGACCCACTTCTACGCTGCCCCCAGGAGCAGGGGATGGCCAAACCCAGGCTGCATCGAGGGCAGACAGCCTGCCCTTGCAACCTGAAATGCACAGGCAGGGTGAGCATGCACTCCCTGGGGAGGAACAACATCTCCCAACCCTGTCCTGCTGCCTTCCTGCAAACCTTTTGGAAGGCAGAGGCTGAAGTTTGGGCTCCTCACCACCACAGCATCCCACATAGCAGCCTGGCCCCCAGCTTGAGTGCAGTTTTCCCAACCACAGCTGCCCCAGGGCTCACTTCACCCTCACCTCCACTCTCCACCTTCCCTCACTCTCCCAAGTGGATGATCTCTTACTGACCCCCCCCCCTCCAGCTGGTGCAGAGAGACCACATTTGTTGAACACCTTTATGAGAGGTGCCTTTGCTCCTGTCAGAGCTAAGCTAGGCTGCATCCTGGCAGTCCTCCTGCCTTATGCATTTGCTTTGTCGATATTCTAGCACTGAAGCCTTTGGTACCTCGCTGCTGAAACACACCAGAGCTCTGTAGAGCAGCGTGCCTAGTCCAGGCTCCTGTGGCAAACAACAATCAGAGAGTGGTGGAGGTTGGAAGGGACCTCGGGACATCATTTAGTCCTAGCCCAGGACTGCATTCCGGTAGGTTTTGAATCTGTCTGGAGGAAGAATGACCTCCCTGGGGCAGCCTGAGGCCTCGGGCACCGGGAATTAGACCTGGCAATGCCCACAATGAGAACAATGTGCTGCCAGCTGCTGGTTGCCCCTGCTGGTTTGGTTGCAAACAGGTAGCAGGAGCATATGGGAGAAGAATCCAGCTGTAAATGTCACCCAGGCACCTCCTGATCACCGTTTCCCATAAACTACAGAGCCCCTTGCTGTTGTTGGGCTTCCAAACCTGAGGGTTCCCTCAGGCAGAAGGATCTGGGGGGATGCACAGGCCTTCTGTGGTAGGTTTCTCTGTATTTCTCCACCTTGCTGCAGTGTGAGCCTGGAGCTAAGCCTGGCAGCCAGAAACAAAGGGCGATGGTCCTCTCCCTCTTCTCCTTACCCGGCCAGGCAGCACTTTGCCCCAGCTTGCCGTCAGCCCTGGCACCTTGTGGGCCCTGGAAGGCCATGCCACTGGTGATGTGCCTGGCACTTCCAGGCTAGATGGGGCCAGAATTGGGGAACCTGGCTTGGGGCTGCTGCTGTGCGAGCTGCTGCCTCCCTGCACTGCGGCTGCCACGTGGAGCAGGGCTGGGTTACATCATGTTACTCGTGTGAGTAAGTCAGAGTGTGAGCCTTGCCCGGAGGAACAGAAACATTGCATGTGGGCCTTTTTTAGTCAGGACAGGGTTCAGAACAAGCTCATTCAAGCTGTCACACAGATTTTGGTCCTGAGCTACGACAGCAGTTGTGGACCTATTAATTTCTTAATAGGCATGGGCTCTAAAACAGGAACTATAAAATTGTGGGACCATACCTAATCTTGTCAGAAGGGTCTGCAGGGTACTGCAGTCGTCTCACAGAAGGTTCAAGTTAATCATCTGCTGGCTTGGGAATCCCTTCAGCCCGAGGCTCACAGAAAGAATAAACCCGAGCACCGACATCAAAGGTATGCATCTGCCTAGCCTGGCTTAAAGCACTGTTGAGTCCAACACCCAAATGCCTCTGAGTTGCTTAGCTCCTGCCCCCTGGGAAGGCACTTGCATCAAAGGTGCTGCTCATGCATGTGGAGCTTGGAAGGAGGCCAGGCCGAGCACCACAGCTCCCATCCAGAGGCCTTCAGCAGCCCTTTCACGTCCCCTGTGAGCATTGTTCTGTGGACAGCCCAAGTGAGTCTTTGGCAGAGGAAGGAAATGTTCTTCACGTCACTAGTGAAGGTCAGCAGCATCTAGAGTGGCTGTTTGGCAAGAGGGTTCCTTGTCTCCCCCCCCCAGCCCCAAGGTGGTAAGGTCCCGTGGGTGCCACTGGATAACAACTCACAGAGGTGAGAGACAAAAGGAACAGCAGAAAGTTGTGTGAGCCTTGAAAAGGAGAGCCAGGATAAAACCATCATCTGAGGGAAGCTGCTGATGCTTGTTTGGGTTGGTTGCTGCAGGCTGAAGTAGAGATGTCTGTTCCCAACTGCTTCTTCCCATCAGGGGCTTTGCACTTCCTGGGGGGCTGAAGAGCCGTGTATGTGTTTGAAGCCGAAGCCCAGCAGCTCCCAGCTGAGGCTGACAGGCCAGACTGGAGTGTGCCTTCTCTTTCTAACTGAATTTAGTAACGCTCTGCTAGCTCCGAACTAGGAATGGACTTCCTAAGGGTGCCAGCCTAGGACCGGAGCCTGTCCAAGTCGTTCTGAGAGGGCACTATGCGGAGCCTCCCCGAGCAGAGCTCTCGCGAGTTTCCCAAATAGTGTGATCATGAGTACTAGGAGCGTTATGCCAAGCTGCAGTAACACACAACCAGGCGGACGTGAGAGCAGCTCCTGCTGCCGGCGGGCCCGGAGTGGAGCGGGCAAGCTGCGGGGCCGCTGCTGCTGCCTGCTGAGAGGGTCCCGGGAGCGGCGGTGCCGCGGGACATGGTTCGGCAGTGACCTGGCACCACTGGCTCCGACTCGATGGCCTCAGAGGTCTTCTCCGAGCCCGGTGACTCCGCACTGACTCACTCGGTCCCCAGGGCAGCCCCTCCGCGCCGCCGCCTCGCCCGGCCTGCCCGTGACGTCACCGGCCCGCGCGTGATGCCCCCGTGGCCCCGCCCCGGGCACGCCCCCGCGGGTCGGGCGCGGCGCAGGCAGCGGCGGGACGGGGCCGGCGGTGCCCGGCGGGAAGGAGCCGCGGCGGCAGCGGAGCGGGAGCGAGGCAGCGGCTCGGCCCGCGGGAGCCGGCAGGATGGATAAGTACGATGACCTGGGGCTGGAGGCCAGCAAGTTCATTGAAGACCTCAACATGTACGAGGCTTCCCGGGACGGACTCTTTCGGGTGGACAAAGGTGCCGGCAACAACCCCGAGTTTGAGGAGACCAGGAGGGTCTTCGCCACCAAGATGGCCAGGATCCATCTCCAGCAGCAGCAGCAGCAGCAGCAGGAGGAGATGCTCATGGCCGCCCTGAATGGAGGGGCTGCCTTCAGCGCCCCTCGGCCCAGCCCTGCTAAGCCGCCCCCCGCCTCCCTGGCTCCGAGGCCGTGCGAAGGGGAGCGAGGCTTCGGAGAGGGCGGGACGCGTGCCGAAGCCGCGGCGGGCCGAGCCAGGTGCCAGAGCTGGGATGCGGAGCCCGAGAGGATGCCCCGGGCTGGGGCCTCGCGCGGGGAGCTGCAGGCCAGGAGCTCCGGTGACCCCCGGGCTTGCCGCGGTGAGCAGGAGAACGGCAGCGAAAGCAGGAGCAGTGCTCGAGACCCTGTGCCAGCTGGACAGAGGTCCTCGTCCTTCTCGCAGGCTCGGACCGCCCCGGTACCCTCAGCGGGGACGGGGAAAGGGACAGTGGGGACCCAGCAAAGGTCTTCCTCCTTCTCAGCGCCCTCGGTGCAGCCCGCCTGTGGGGGCTCGGGCCCCACTGAGCCCTGCAGGCCTAGGGCTGAAGGAGAGATGTGGTACCAGGGCGTCCCTGGTACCACACNCATTTGTTGAACACCTTTATGAGAGGTGCCTTTGCTCCTGTCAGAGCTAAGCTAGGCTGCATCCTGGCAGTCCTCCTGCCTTATGCATTTGCTTTGTCGATATTCTAGCACTGAAGCCTTTGGTACCTCGCTGCTGAAACACACCAGAGCTCTGTAGAGCAGCGTGCCTAGTCCAGGCTCCTGTGGCAAACAACAATCAGAGAGTGGTGGAGGTTGGAAGGGACCTCGGGACATCATTTAGTCCTAGCCCAGGACTGCATTCCGGTAGGTTTTGAATCTGTCTGGAGGAAGAATGACCTCCCTGGGGCAGCCTGAGGCCTCGGGCACCGGGAATTAGACCTGGCAATGCCCACAATGAGAACAATGTGCTGCCAGCTGCTGGTTGCCCCTGCTGGTTTGGTTGCAAACAGGTAGCAGGAGCATATGGGAGAAGAATCCAGCTGTAAATGTCACCCAGGCACCTCCTGATCACCGTTTCCCATAAACTACAGAGCCCCTTGCTGTTGTTGGGCTTCCAAACCTGAGGGTTCCCTCAGGCAGAAGGATCTGGGGGGATGCACAGGCCTTCTGTGGTAGGTTTCTCTGTATTTCTCCACCTTGCTGCAGTGTGAGCCTGGAGCTAAGCCTGGCAGCCAGAAACAAAGGGCGATGGTCCTCTCCCTCTTCTCCTTACCCGGCCAGGCAGCACTTTGCCCCAGCTTGCCGTCAGCCCTGGCACCTTGTGGGCCCTGGAAGGCCATGCCACTGGTGATGTGCCTGGCACTTCCAGGCTAGATGGGGCCAGAATTGGGGAACCTGGCTTGGGGCTGCTGCTGTGCGAGCTGCTGCCTCCCTGCACTGCGGCTGCCACGTGGAGCAGGGCTGGGTTACATCATGTTACTCGTGTGAGTAAGTCAGAGTGTGAGCCTTGCCCGGAGGAACAGAAACATTGCATGTGGGCCTTTTTTAGTCAGGACAGGGTTCAGAACAAGCTCATTCAAGCTGTCACACAGATTTTGGTCCTGAGCTACGACAGCAGTCGTGGACCTATTAATTTCTTAATAGGCATGGGCTCTAAAACAGGAACTATAAAATTGTGGGACCATACCTAATCTTGTCAGAAGGGTCTGCAGGGTACTGCAGTCGTCTCACAGAAGGTTCAAGTTAATCATCTGCTGGCTTGGGAATCCCTTCAGCCCGAGGCTCACAGAAAGAATAAACCCGAGCACCGACATCAAAGGTATGCATCTGCCTAGCCTGGCTTAAAGCACTGTTGAGTCCAACACCCAAATGCCTCTGAGTTGCTTAGCTCCTGCCCCCTGGGAAGGCACTTGCATCAAAGGTGCTGCTCATGCATGTGGAGCTTGGAAGGAGGCCAGGCCGAGCACCACAGCTCCCATCCAGAGGCCTTCAGCAGCCCTTTCACGTCCCCTGTGAGCATTGTTCTGTGGACAGCCCAAGTGAGTCTTTGGCAGAGGAAGGAAATGTTCTTCACGTCACTAGTGAAGGTCAGCAGCATCTAGAGTGGCTGTTTGGCAAGAGGGTTCCTTGTCTCCCCCCCCCAGCCCCAAGGTGGTAAGGTCCCGTGGGTGCCACTGGATAACAACTCACAGAGGTGAGAGACAAAAGGAACAGCAGAAAGTTGTGTGAGCCTTGAAAAGGAGAGCCAGGATAAAACCATCATCTGAGGGAAGCTGCTGATGCTTGTTTGGGTTGGTTGCTGCAGGCTGAAGTAGAGATGTCTGTTCCCAACTGCTTCTTCCCATCAGGGGCTTTGCACTTCCTGGGGGGCTGAAGAGCCGTGTATGTGTTTGAAGCCGAAGCCCAGCAGCTCCCAGCTGAGGCTGACAGGCCAGACTGGAGTGTGCCTTCTCTTTCTAACTGAATTTAGTAACGCTCTGCTAGCTCCGAACTAGGAATGGACTTCCTAAGGGTGCCAGCCTAGGACCGGAGCCTGTCCAAGTCGTTCTGAGAGGGCACTATGCGGAGCCTCCCCGAGCAGAGCTCTCGCGAGTTTCCCAAATAGTGTGATCACGAGTACTAGGAGCGTTATGCCAAGCTGCAGTAACACACAACCAGGCGGACGTGAGAGCAGCTCCTGCTGCCGGCGGGCCCGGAGTGGAGCGGGCAAGCTGCGGGGCCGCTGCTGCTGCCTGCTGAGAGGGTCCCGGGAGCGGCGGTGCCGCGGGACATGGTTCGGCAGTGACCTGGCACCACTGGCTCCGACTCGATGGCCTCAGAGGTCTTCTCCGAGCCCGGTGACTCCGCACTGACTCACTCGGTCCCCAGGGCAGCCCCTCCGCGCCGCCGCCTCGCCCGGCCTGCCCGTGACGTCACCGGCCCGCGCGTGATGCCCCCGTGGCCCCGCCCCGGGCACGCCCCCGCGGGTCGGGCGCGGCGCAGGCAGCGGCGGGACGGGGCCGGCGGTGCCCGGCGGGAAGGAGCCGCGGCGGCAGCGGAGCGGGAGCGAGGCAGCGGCTCGGCCCGCGGGAGCCGGCGGGATGGATAAGTACGATGACCTGGGGCTGGAGGCCAGCAAGTTCATTGAAGACCTCAACATGTACGAGGCTTCCCGGGACGGACTCTTTCGGGTGGACAAAGGTGCCGGCAACAACCCCGAGTTTGAGGAGACCAGGAGGGTCTTCGCCACCAAGATGGCCAGGATCCATCTCCAGCAGCAGCAGCAGCAGCAGCAGGAGGAGATGCTCATGGCCGCCCTGAATGGAGGGGCTGCCTTCAGCGCCCCTCGGCCCAGCCCTGCTAAGCCGCCCCCCGCCTCCCTGGCTCCGAGGCCGTGCGAAGGGGAGCGAGGCTTCGGAGAGGGCGGGACGCGTGCCGAAGCCGCGGCGGGCCGAGCCAGGTGCCAGAGCTGGGATGCGGAGCCCGAGAGGATGCCCCGGGCTGGGGCCTCGCGCGGGGAGCTGCAGGCCAGGAGCTCCGGTGACCCCCGGGCTTGCCGCGGTGAGCAGGAGAACGGCAGCGAAAGCAGGAGCAGTGCTCGAGACCCTGTGCCAGCTGGACAGAGGTCCTCGTCCTTCTCGCAGGCTCGGACCGCCCCGGTACCCTCAGCGGGGACGGGGAAAGGGACAGTGGGGACCCAGCAAAGGTCTTCCTCCTTCTCAGCGCCCTCGGTGCAGCCCGCCTGTGGGGGCTCGGGCCCCACTGAGCCCTGCAGGCCTAGGGCTGAAGGAGAGATGTGGTACCAGGGCGTCCCTGGTACCACACCCTCCTTCACCGGCTCCAAGCCCACAGCCCCGAGCGTGGACTACCAGCACACCACTGCCTATCCCAGCCCTGCCAGCCACTTTGTGGCCCATGGCCAAAGCCACCGACCCAACGGCCCCGAATCGGGCTCCTCGCACCCGGCTTCGTGCGGGCTGCTGGCCCCAGACCCTCCGCAGCCGCCTTTACAGGAAGGCGTGAGTGGGCCGTGGTCGGATGCCAGGCACCCGGAGGGCACGGCGAAAGTGAAGCTGCCTTGCCAGACCCTCCTTCCACAGCCCGAGCAGGGGCCATCTGCAGCCGAGCTGAAGCTGGAGGCACTGACCCAGCGCCTGGAGCAGGAGATGGATGCTCGACCAAAGGCTGATTACTTCGGTAAGGACACAGCCTGTCGGCGTGCAAAGGGCCCGTCGTGAAGTGGCACCGCAGAGCTCTCACCTGCAGAGATGCGTTCACTTGTCCGTGTGCCTGCTTGGTTGTGCTTTTTCAGTTGCTCAGAGGGTGGGTTTCTGTTACTTTATCACAAGGACTAGAGGGTCTTCCTCCAGTGACACCTTGTTCTTTAATCTTACCTCTTAAAGCAGTAGCAGCATCGGGGAGGACGGTGCCAGGAAGAAGCTGGTGCAGCATCTGTTGAAGTGCCCCTTTCATCACTGGCAGGGAGGCACTTAACTTTTCTTGACAGTGCTCCTGGTTCTCGGTGTCTTTAAAAGTACTCTGCCCGACCACGTGTTGGGGGCAGGCAGCCCAGCGTGCAGTCACCCTGCGTGGGCTGGCCGCGAGAGAAGGGCACGGAGCTCACGGGAGGCTCGTTGGTACCCTGCATGGAGGCAGCCTTGGGCGTGCAGGGTCTCTTGAGGAGGAGGAGTTGCTTGGGGATGGGAAGGGTGGTGGTTTCCCGGACTAGCCAGGGCTCCCCAGGTGCTGTTGGCTGTGAAAGAGTCACTGCATCTTGAAGGCAGCAGACGATCCAGTGGCAGGCTCATTGCTTCCGAAAGCTCAGGTCTGCAGGTAGCCCAGACCCGAGGTTATCACTGATGCTTGGCAGTGAGACGGGACCCCTTACATGCGAGGCTTTCCCAGTGAAGTATCACCTGCCCTGCTGGATTAAACTGATTTACTGCCCCAGGATGGAAGGTTGGGGCAACCGAAGCCCTTCCCTGCAGTGCTGCTGTGCAGTGTAAGAGCAGAGGAGGTTGTTCACTCGTTGGAAGGCCTAGAACTCTGCAGTTAGTGAGTGACAGGAGCAGGGCTAGTGTGTGGATTTTCCTCATGGTCGCAGGAGTAGAAGCAGGGACAGATGAAACTCTTCAGCCCTGTGCAGAGGACATTGGCTTCTCAGGATGCACAGGTGCCACTGTAGAAGGTCGTATCTGCTGGGTCAGTGGGTAGCTCAGCAGTGGTCTATGCACACAGGAGCAGTCATTGGCTTCACACCAGGCTTTGGGGATGTAGCTGGAGGGACCACCGAGTGCTCAGTGGGGAACTGCATAGCAAGATGTGTTTCTTGATCTCAGGCAGTGGCACTTGCCCACAGAGGACTGCTGGGGTTGTTTATCTGGAACTGGCTCCAGCCCTGTGGCAGGGCAGACACTTTTTCATTCTGTCGCAGAAAAGTGATGTGTTGAGCTGCTGTGCTGGGAGTGGTTTGGCCTGGAAATGTGTTTCGGCACTTCCTGTCCTGTGGTTTGAATGAGCTCAGGGAGCCTCATCTTGGAGGGGCCAAATGCTGTGACCAAATGGTGGTAACTGAGACAGGGCTGGGACAGCCATCTCCTGGGAGCTGGCTCTCCAAAATGGGAGTGTTTTGCTGGAGGCAGCATTCAGCTCTGCTTGAGAGGTGTCAACACACCTTGCTGTGGGCATCTCACGGTGCAAGCAAAGTAGCTGGACCAAGCCTCGTGTAAAGCATGAATGGGGATGGGCTGAGGAAGCAGAGGGACTTAGTGTCTGAGTTGTGATTGCAGCTTTGTCATAGTTAGTAGTGCCAGGCAGAGGCGTTTGTCCTGCAGCAAATTTGTAGTGAAGCAGGAATAATTCTGACACCACAGAGTCCTGCTGGCCAGGCAGCTGAGGTACAGGTGTGCCCTGGTGAGGGACAAGAGATGGAGGTTGTCCGGTACTCTGAGAGGATTTTGGCATCCTCTTGGCTGGAAGTTTTCCACCATGGTGCAGTGTCTGAGACGTTTGGGAAGAAGGAGAGGGAGAGGGAAAAGTGGAGCAGTCATGGCAAAGGAAGAAGGAAGGTTTTGTAGAGCCTCAGCTCTGTCGGGGAAGGCTCAGCAGATCTGCCTGGGGGAAGACCGAGAAGCAGGAAGGGGCAAGTGCCGAGATGTTTTCATTTTGGGCCTTCTCCTCCTTTCTTTCTCACTTTTGTTTTCATTGTTTCACAGTTACCTTGCTTCCTTTGGAAGAATAAAGGGCCCAGCTGCTCTTCCGAGTCCGTCGTTGCTATACCCTAGTGTCAAGGCAGCAAACTTCAGGACAGAAAATAAATACTTCAATGCCGTAGCAATAGAGAGTGGACAGTTTGCTTTGTGGCAAACCTTCCCCCAGCGAGGGGAAGTCTGATGTAGCAGGTTTGCAGTACACCAGAGCCAGGAAATGAGAGCAGGGCTGGGGTGCAAATGCCCAGCATATTTTATCTGAAATGCCTTTAGCTCTTCTCCTTTTGAGTGCTGCTTTTGTAACGAGTGTATTGTTTTTAGGCTGAATCTGTCTGTCTGGTTAACAGACGGGGGCTAGACCAGATGTTTGTTGTGAGCAATTAGTTGTGGTTGCAAGGAGCTGCTTTTTCCTTCCCCCTGAAAATGTTTGCAAATGATAGCCGAGGGAAGGATGAGCTGGGACCCAGGTGTGCCAGAGATGGGATGCTTTGGGGAGGGGTAGCAGCCAGCCTGGCTCTGGCAGCACCAGCTCGCTGAGCAGAACAGTTCTGTCTGCCCGGAGTGTGTATAGTGAGTGAGAGGCAAGGAGCAAACCAAGCCAGGAATTTTCTGTCTTTTTTTTACAGCAGTGGCCTATGTCTGTGCAGCTGCACGTGCCTCTGGAGGAATCTGGGCTCTCCAGGAGGGGTTCCAAAGTGCTGACTTGGTTTATGTGGCTGTTGAGGAGGATGTAGGGAGTCTCCTATCAGCCAGGACTTAAGCCTGGGGAGGGCAGTCCTGAAATTGCTCCCTGGAGAGGCAGGTTCCCACGTGGAAGGGAAGGGCCCCAGGTCCCTGGGAGGTTATGTTCAGGTTTTTGCTGTAGTATTCCCAGGGAACATCTGTCAGCAGGGTGCCTGAATCCCATTGGTTTTCCATGGTGTTCCCATGGGTCCATCAACCTTCCTCTGCACTTGGGAGATGGGGAGTGACCAGGAGAGCTGCAGCTGACTCCTGAACAGCAGTGACTGGGGCAGTTGCAGCCCCTCCGCAAGAAGCGGAGATGCTTCAGGGTAGGTGAGGTGGCACTGTCCTGGGGACCAGTGTCAGAGGAGTTTCCAGGGACACAACCAAGCCAAGCACCTGCCTGGAAGGCATTTGGTAGGGGAGAGACCTCACTGAGGGGTGGCAGAGCGTGCAGGGAGCATTTTGCCATGCGTTTGTGCAGAGGCTGTGGTACCACAGACCTCCCTGTGCTGCAGGCAGAGCTGCATGACTTTAGGGGTGTCAGGCAGCTGGATGGGAGGCTCCATCTGGAGAAGGCCATTTGCATCCCTACCAACAGCTTATTTAAAGGCTGTTTTTAGAAGTAGATTTCTCGTTACAAACATTTGCTAGGTGGTGATTCTGGCTCCCCTTGTATTTAGAGGAGAGCTGATAATCTGCAGCTATTTTAGGAGGGCTCCAGGCATCTTGTTTTGTGGCAAAATGCTGGGATGCTTCCCAGCAGTCAGGCAGAGGCCATCTCATACTAACGTCTGCAGCCTTCTTTTCCCCTTGGCAACAACAGAACAGTAGCTGAATGGAGAGCTGCAACCCAGCACCTTGGAGTGGGTGCTCTCAGCTCCAAGGCCAGCAGTGCTCTCCCAAGCCTTTGTGCAGTGCAGCACCCTGCTGCTGGAACCACAGCTGGCTTGGTTCAGACAGGCACAGGCTTGGGACCTTTGCCCAGCTGCTGCTGCTGCACTCAGCAGGGCTGGAGCAGCTCTGCTGTGAGGACAGGCTGAGGGAAGTGGGGGTGTGCAGCCTGGAGAGGTGAAGACTCTGGGGGGACCTTGGAGCTGCTTCCCAGTACCTGAAGGGATCCTGCAGGAAGGCTGCAGAAGGACTTCTCATCAGGGTGTCTAGAGACAGGCCAAGGGGGAATGGTTTGGAGCTGAGGCAGAGCAGGGTTAGACTGGAGCTGAGGAATAAGTTCTTGAGCGTGAGAGTGGTGAGACTCTGGAATAGGCTGCTCAGGCATGCAGTCACACACAGGCCCCCACACCTTGCAGTGAGCTTCCCAGCAGGAGACGTGGACAGCACAGCACGGTGGGCAGCCTGGCTTGCTGCTAGAGTCTGGTGTAGCAATGGCTTGGCTCAGCTGAGCCGTGGGGAGGTGGCACCAGGCTCTGGAGAAGGTCTAAAGTGAAATCCAAAGAACTGAGCAGCACAGTGGGTGTGACAGGTGAAGGCATCTGTGGGGCTCTGGGAGTTTCTTCTAAGTGTACCTGGAAGCAGGTGCTGCTCCTGGCTGGCAGCGCTGCTGGAGCCTCAGGAGCTGCTCCTGGCTGGCAGCGCTGCTGGAGCCTCAGGAGCTGCTCCTGGCTGGCAGCGCTGCTGGAGCCTCAGGAGCTGCTCCTGGCTGGCAGCGCTGCTGGAGCCCTGCGAGCACTGGCTGTAGCTGTCGGAATGCGTTCTCAGTCCCACCTCTGCCCCAGCGGTCCCTTTGTGAGGCCCTCAGCTGCGGCGCAGGCGGTTGCCTGCCACATGATGTGAAGGGAACAGAGCCTGCTTTGTTGTTCAGGGCCCTGCTACCCAGCCGGCAGAAATTGAGCCCAGATCAGCAATTTCCATCCCTTTCCAAACCTGGCTGCCCTTCTGCCCGTGCTCCAGCTCTGTGAGCGCCTCATTGGGGTGGCAGCAGAGAAGCTTTCCATCTGAGCTGCAAGCTGTAATGCCGGGGGGAGCTGGTGCTGCAGAAGCTGTGCTGCCTTCTGTCAGGCTGGCTGCACACAGCTGCTGTGTGCTCGGCACTGGCCACCAGCAGCAGGTATCCCTGTGGCCTTGCATGGCTGGAGCCAGAAGAAAGGAGCCTTGTGGCAGCAGGGAGCAAACAGCTAAAAAAGGAAAGGAAAAACCAATAAAAATCACATTCTTTCCTTTTTTCAGACTAGGGTGCTGAGAGTCAGAGCTGAAGGCTCAAGTATGTTGCTTGGAATCCTTAAGAATGCTGTATGTGGAAGAAGCCAAGTCTTGTTTCTAGAATAATTCCAGTTGCTCTTGAGATTTAATTTGCTTTCAGGTAGGATGAAGCAGACACAAGAGAAAGCATAAACTCTGCACAGGTTTGCCATAGTGCCAGCCTTGCCACAGGACACCTGTAGATATTTATAGCTATGGCACAGCTGGCTAGGCCAGCAGGGTACAGCTTGCACAGATCACATTGTCACTTTATTTTAAAAGCCCTTCCAATGGGTGACTTTGTTTTGCAGAGGCTGTTTGTGCCCTCCCTGGGCTTTGCACTGCAGTATTTTACTGTGTGCTGCCCCTGCACTTGGCTACTGTGCCTCCTGCTCCTTTCTGCTCATCCCCACACAGGGTTGCCTCTCTGCTGGCTGGAGAAGAGGAAACCAGAGCGCAGTGAGGATTTTTTTCTGCAGCATTCACTCACTGGCATGGAGCAGGTGAACATGCAGCACTTGCAATGCAATAAATACAGAGGTTCTGTGAAAAGTCCTGAGGATGGCATGGAAAGAAAGCCCTGAGCTCCAAATCTGGCAGGTTTTCCTCTCAACACTTTCTGCTCAGCAGTGCTGTAGGGGAGAAGGACTCTGGTGAGGCCAGATGATTGCACAGCACACTGGGCTGGCCCTGCACACTCTGGGAGAGCACTTCCACTTGGAAAGCCAACATTTGTTTTCTTTATCATGGTGATGCCTGTATGGTTTATCTTTGCTGTCTCCCTTTCAGTAAGACAAATCTGCTTGGTTCAAGAAACAGCAGCAAGCCTTGTGCCAGCCTGCACGCCAGGGCAGGCACTCAGCCAGGCTGCCCTTTCCGTTCAGGTCAGATTTGGACAAAGCAGAGTAACTAACGACTCTCTGCAGCCTTCTGCCCAGGTTTGTGTCAGCCTGGGCTCCGTCTCTCCATGCCATGGGATTGGGAGCAGCACTGGGATGGCTCTCAGTGTGCTACTGGCACTCAGTGTGCATGCCAGCAGCTGCAGCACGGAGAGCCAAGTCTGCTCTGGGCAAGGGAAGTCTGCTTTTCTGCAGCCATGTGTGCACCCTGCAAAGGGCTCTGGACTGTGGAAGCTGATGGCTGGAGATTGCAGCTTCAGCAGAAGATTGTTAACCATCCTGGGAGTGCCAGCCTGGTGCTGCCAGAGCTGGGAGTTGCCCTTCAGCCACCATAAGTACTTTTCTTCTTAGCTTCCATCAAACCTTTCCAGTTACTCTGGAGCTTGTGGTGCCCCAAAAGAGGTGAGGTTTTGTTACTCACAGCCTAACTGAGAATCTCCAGCAAGATGATGCTCTCCCTCTTTTTGGGTCAGGAAGAGGGAGCTGTGGCCAACAGGCCCTGCCCTGGGGGAATGACAGTGAGCACTGCTGGGAGGGGAAGTCACATCTGCAGGCTTGTGATGGAGCAGCAACAGAGGCACATCTTCCGTTTGTCCTTAGCACTGACCCTTTGGGGCAGGTCCTTGTTGGTTTGTTTAAACAGATTGAAGTTGCTTCTTTAGAGGTAGTTGAAGAATAATACTGCTTGAAAACCTGCCTCTTGCTTTCACAGGGTTGTTCAGCCTGGGGAAAGGGGGTTCAGGGGAGACCTCACTCTCTACAGCTACCTGCAAGTGAGGTTGGGATTGTCTCTTGTCCCAAGTAACAGGCATCAGGACAAGAGGAAATGGCTTCAAGTTGTGCCAAAGGAGCTTTAGGTTGGACATTAGGAAAAATGTCTTCACTGAAAGAGTTGTCAAGGCCTGGAACAGACTGCCCAGGGCAGTGGTGGAGTCACCATCTCTGGAGCAGTGTAAAAGCCTTGTAGATGTGGTGCTGAGGGATGTGGTTTGGTGGTAGACTTGGCAGTGGTGGGTTAGCATTTGGCCGTGGTAATTTCAAAGGTCTCTTCCAACCAAAACGTTTGTATGATTCTGACTTCTTTGCCCCATGGATGGCCTGAGAGTCATGGTGACCCCCTTTGCTGCTGCCACTGACAGATATCTTCTCCTTAAAGCTGACTCTTGTCTTGGGAGAGGTGACAGGAACCTCTGGGCAGGATGTGTGGTCTGTCGGTAGAGCCTACACTGGGGCTCCATTCAGACCTGACTGACAGAGGGAAGAGAGGTGAATGTTGGGTAGTCCAGCTCTGGTGGAGATCCTTAGGGCCTTCAGCAGGTGTGAGCAGGGGCTGAAGCTGATGTGAAGGGGCTAAGTGAAGAGTTGCTTTCCTCAGGATGGTGAGACCGGCACACAGGTAGCACCCAGGTGTTTAGGAGAGTCCTGAGGTGCTTTTAAGTGCATATAAAGGTTGTGGGGCAGGATAGAGAGGGAAGGAGCTGTTACTGTAGCCAGGGCAGGGCTGCTCTTGTGCAGTTGAGCTTCCAGCAAAAGGCCTTTGCTGTGGGTGCTCAATGGCTGCCACCACCGCTGCTAACAACACCTCTCAGGGCAAGTGATGCCGATGTCACCTATGTCTTGTGGACATAGCTCATGCTGAGCTGCCAAGCCACTGTGCCAAATTACAGATGTGGCCACCTTAGCCAGTGACCCCAGCCACCCTGCCAGGGCCCACTTCTGACCCCTGTCTCCATCTCTCTCTTACAGGTACCTGCGTGAAGTGCAGCAAGGGAGTGTATGGAGCAAACCAGGCTTGTCAGGCCATGGGCAACCTCTACCACGATGGCTGCTTCACCTGTGGAGCCTGCAGTGAGTACCTCCAGTGCTAGGCCCTGCAGCAAACTCTTCAGGCTTAACATTTTTCTGGTGGAAAGGGGGAAAAAGAGGAAGTGATCAGTGAATTGTCTGCCAAAGCTGCATGCCTTCTGCTGGGATTTGCTGCTTCTTGTCAAACATATTCTTGAAGGCTTGTAGAAAAGACATTTTGCATTGTGCTGGCTGCCTCCTGGCCTGGGGGGTGGCTGTTTTCATGCTTCTGCCTCTCACAATCACATTTTCTTACTTCTAAGAGTTTGTTTTGAGAGTGAAGATGCCTTATCCAGGCTGTGCAGGATTCTTTATTTGTCACATCAGACTTTACAGCTGGTCTGGTTTTGCTGTTATGCTGAGGGCACAGGCAGGGAGTGAGGATCTCTGCTCAGGACAGTAGTGGTGGCGCCATCCCTGGAGGGTGTAGATGAGGGACATAGTTTGTGTTTGGTTAAAAAATAGCTGAATCCCATTTCTAATGAGGTGAGGGCTGAAAGAAGACCTGTTTGCTGCTTGTTCTACAAGAGAGCCCTTGGCAATGCAACCAAAAAGGTGTGGGTGTCAGGTGAGGCTTGGCAAGAGGAGCACAGTGCAGCCCATTTTCTCTCTTAGCCAGGCTGCAGCTGAGAAGTGTGCTGCCCAGGGTGGTACTTGCCATCCTTCTCTGCCTCCTCAAGGGAGGAAATGTAGCCATGGAGAATTCCCCTCACAAGCCTGGGTAGTTTCCCAGTGCCCTGGACCAGTGGCTGCTATGGGATGCAGAGCCCACAGCCCTGCTGCTGGTCCCAGGACAACCCCGGCCTCTCTGCAGGCTTTCTGTCCTCTGTGTGGCTGCAGTGAGCATGATGAGACTCTTTGATCTGCCAGAAAAAGAAACACTGGGCCTGACCATGACCACTCTGTAGCTGCAAAGCACTTTTTGAGCAGCCTGTGTGGAAACTCTGCTTTCTGGCTGAAAATTGAGTTGTGATTTTAAGGTCAAGTAGAGTTCATCCTGGACACCATCCAGTGAAGACTTTTCTTGGAGAAGTCAAGGTTGCTCAGGATTTCAGTCCTGAGATTCCTGCTGTGGTGTAACACTGAATAGCTCTTCTCCAATAAATCCAATTTAGCAAATGCCCTATTAAGGCAAAGCACATTGTCCTCCAGATATTTATAGCCTCTGTCCTGCTGGGCTCCTTTCAGTGAGAATTTCTGATTCTCCTCAGCGTTACATCTGTGCCCAGATGTGCACTGGTTTCCCAGATGCAGAAGGTGGAGAGGGTCTAGGAAGGCAGGAGTTGATAGCTCACAGTGCCACGTTCCCGGCACCCTCTGTCTCCCAGCAGACACAGATGCCAGGGCAGTGTGCTGAGCAGGGCTGTGCGCACCTGACAGGGTCAGGCTGTCAGCAGAACCAGCGCAGAGCTCCGAGCCGCTGACACGGAGTGTAGAAAAGTTGGTTTAGAGGTCAGAACAAGAGATTGAGAATGATTGCTTTGGCAGAAACCTCTCCTTTATCTCCTTGTTTGTTACAGGGCAGGCACACACACACGGCAGCTTTTTGCAGAGGCGGAGAGGGAAAAGCTTGGAGTTCTTTCTGCAGGACTAGTAATAAATTATATTTGCTTTACAGGAGGGCCATGAAAGGAGGTTAAAAAAAAAAAAAAAAGCAGTCCTCGAAACTCCTGCAGCTATTTCCTGCGAGCTTAAGGTGTCTGTTTCCGTCGGGGTGTGTGTGTGTGTGTGTGTGTGTGTTCAGCCCCTTGGACAAACAGTTACAGTTACCAAATGGTTTGTTACACATTAACCGTTTGAGTTACTCACTCACACTTCCCTGGGATGCAGGAGGTGGAGGTTCCCAGCTGTTGGTTTGGTAGCTGGGTGGTAAGGAGACCTTACACATCACATCCATGTAACCAGGCAGTGCCACTCTGCCTGCTCTGGCGGCTCAGTGCTTTTGCTAGCATTCAGCTGGGCTGGCATCGACTGCTGCAGGCTCCCTGGCAGACAGACATTTGTAGCTCTGCTGGCAGCACAGTTTAGAGCATAAGGGTCTGCTGCCTGAGCACCTGCTCCTCAGAGGAGAGCTGAAAGCTGAAGAGGTGCAAGGGAGGCTCCTTCTTGCACAGAGATGAAACCTTTGCCTGTTTGCCAGGGTCCAGGGCAGGGCAGTGGCTGAGGACCAGTGCAGTGGCTGTTTGGCACTGCCTGTTTGCCGGGGTCCAGGGCAGGGAAGCAACTGAGGACCAGTGCAGTGGTTGTTTGGCACTGCCTGTTTGCCAGGGTCTGTGGCAGTGCAGCGGCTGGGCAGGTCGTTGCAGCGGCCTAGGGGTCGGTGCAGCAGCTGGAGGGCAGTGCAGCGGCCTAGGGGTCGTTGCAGCAGCTGGGGGGTCAGTGCAGCAGCCTGGGGGTCGTTGCAGCTGCTGGGGGGGCAGTGCAGCTACTTGCTCAGAGCACCACAGCTGTGGGTGCCTTTGAAGCGGTTGTGTTGAGCAGACAGGTCCCAGACTGCTGTGTGCCCCCTGCACCAGCAAGGCCTGGCTGTTATTTGCAGCACTGAATAACGGTACCAGTAGAGGGGTCACCTTTTTCTGCAGTGAGACTTGATGCCAGGCAGCAGGGCTGCCAGCCTCACCAAGGCAATTCCCCTGTGGCACGTGTAGGTGCCAGGCTCTCTGCCCAAGCTGCCAGCTCTCCTAGGGCAGGCACAATCTGCTGCCTGTGACTAGATATCAACCCAGAGTGCAGAGGGCAAACACTGCAGGTGACCCTTCCTCAGCATCCCCTTAATCACACTGTCCTGCCAGAGTTATATTCACCCAGGACACAGAGATTGCCTCTCCCTCCTTCCTCCTGTGAGCCTCTGCCCATTTGAGTCTCAGCTGGTGGGTGATGAAATGGGAGGGCAGCTCCTGTGGCCACTGGGGTTTGGTGTGTTTTAGGGGACAGGATGGCTGTCCCCAGAGAGATGCAGAGAGTGGCTGAGCACTGGGTTAAAAACTGGTCCCTCAGCAGGCGCTCCCCAGATTGCAGCACTGCTTTGTCCTGGGGTGACTTTATCTTCCCCCTGAATTTGGCATCTCCTAGGGGCTTTCTCTAAAAAGAAGAACATTTGAGCACCTTCTCGTAGTGGTTTGCCAGCATCAAAGGAGAGGTGATGCTGAGCTTTGTGGCTGTTGTGTTTGCACAGTGTTCTGCTCTGAGGAGCCATTTCTGCCGTCACCTCAGGTTGCTCTCCTGGCTGACCTTTTCTCATCTGCAGGAGCATGACTTTGGTTTCAGGCATCAGATCTTTTCCTTGGAGTTGTTTTTTTTTTTTTGCTGTCTCAAATGTGTGGTAAGAGAAGTGACAACTGAAGGCAGGACTGGAGCTTGAGCCAGGGCCACCAGTGTGTCAGGAGGTGACTCCCAGTGGCGCCAGGAGCCGAAGTTCTTTTCTGTTGAACCTGCCCTTAGTGGTTGTGTCTGAATTTATCTCACAGCTGTAAGGGGGACTCATTTCTGCAGTGACAGAAGGCCAGGGCTGTCAGCAGGGGAGGGATCCAGAAGCAGCTGCCAGCCTGCATTGGCTCTTGCCCATCTGCTGTGCAGATAGCAGAGGGAGCTCCACAATGCTTAGGTGAGGCCCTCTCTGGCTGTGCAGGGTCCTGGCCATGCTTCCCCTGGGGTCCAGATGTGGCCCTATACTGTGGTATGTCCTGAGAACAGTCTCTTGTCCTTGAGCAGGAATTTGTGACCGTGTTGTGCTTTTAATAATGGAAAAGCAACTTCAAAAGACAAGGCTGAGTCCAGCTTCCCAGCAAGCAAATGTTGTATCTCCCAGCTCCTTCCTGGGCCACTGCCAGTCCCTGCTAAACCCTTGCCTGTATGAACTTTCAATGGGGAGAACTCGCTTGGGGAAATGATGAGCCAAAGCAGCAGCATCCTGACAGTGCAACCTGATGTGTGCTCAGCAAAGTATCTTTATTTCAGCACAAAGGCACTAGTGAGGGAGCTTGAAGTGTTTTGAAATGGGTGCTGAGATGACCTCGAGGTCCTTCTGAAGGTGCCACAGCAGAAGAGATTAGCCAGATGTTAGTGGTGAGCAGGTCAGAAAAGGTTGGGGATCAAACTTCCTGTCAGTGAGAGGAAGGAGAAATCCTGTAACAATCTATGAAGCAGGGTTTGAATTGTCTGCATTGTTTTAGGTGAGAGATTAGCTAAGCTCAGGATGAAGTGAAAATGAAATGTGGACAGGAGCCAGCATCTTAAGACAAGTAGTAGAGCAATGGATCCTGTAAGCAGTGAGGCAGGCAGTAGTGTCCCTAAGTTGATCTCTGTCATCACCATGGTGCATGCTTAGAGCACGTAGTGAGCAATATGTGGCTCTTTGCATGCCACTGAAGCTCTTAGTCCTTCCTTTTGGTGAAGCTTCAACAGCATCTCTGTGCCCAAGCGGAACCTGTGCCAGCCTCTGCAGACACACAGTCAGAAGCACCACTTCTGGGAGAGACTTGTGCAAATGAAGGCAGGTAGCAGGGAGCTGAGTGCAGGGACAGAGACTGCTGCCACGCGGCTCTGCTCCCTGGGGCAGTCCCAGCACTGTTTTACTGCTGTGGCTGCAGCCAGAACATGCACTCCCCAACCCCACTGGGACAGCCCCCAGCTCAACCTGGGGAAGTGAGCTTTTTCTGCATCTTCCTTTCCCCTGTGTGCAAGGAGGAGATGCTTCCTCTCCTCAAAGGGAGGCCATGGGCAGGACAGGCTGGGAGCAGCAGAGGAAGAACTGGGCTGTTGGCACACACTGCTGCCATGGGCACCTGACCACTCCTGGCTTTGGCAGATTGCCTTTACACTCCTGCTAGAGGCTTAAAGAGGAGAGACAACCAGTCACAATGACCATGTCTGCCCTACAGACAGTAAGGAAATCATCCCTGCCTTCCCTCCAGGTGCTCTTAGTGCCAGTGCCTTTCTTCATGCGCCCACGTCATGCCCAAAGCCAAATTCTAAGCTCTTTATAAAGGGGTTCACCCCTCTGCTGAGTGAGCTTGTGGAAGCACAGATCCAGCACCCTGCTGTGGCACCATCTCTGAAGGTCTGTTGCCATCAATCTCGACCTGCTCATGTCATGAGGTTAAAAATACACTGGGTGCAGACTGGTAAAGGCCTTTTTCTGTCACCCTGAAAGAATGACCTGGTGGCAGCGATCCAAACCTTTTCCCCTCTGCTGGAGCAGCTGCTCATGAAGCAGCCAGGGGCCTTGCCCAGAGCAGCATCTCCTCGCTGCATGGCTCCACCTCTGTGCTTTTCCTCCTCACCCCCAGCTTGCCCTTAAGGAGAGGCTAGAGGCATGCAGGTGGAGAGCTGCTTTGGCACCTGCCTGTTGCACTGAACTGGAGCCCACCCTGCTGCAGGATATAAAGTGCAAGTTAAAGGGCTTCTGTTTGGCTTTCACTTTTAAGAATGCCAAGTCCCAGTGGTGCTTTGGAGTGCTTCTTGCTGCATTAACTGTGTTGTTTGCTGACTTGGGACCACCAAAGGGTGCTGCAGCTCCCAGGTGTCTCTAGCCTCTCCTTCCCCTTCTCAGGAATTTGGACTCCTCAGCTGCCGGTGAGCTCACTGGGTGTGCTTGTGGGCAGGCAGGCAGGAGGGGTTATCACCACGGAGGTGATGTGTCCAGCAGCAGATGCTTTTTACATGAGGTTCCTGAGCCTCTTCTGGTGTCAGCAGCCTCTTGGGGCTGGAGAAATCAGGGCAGGCTGCTTTGGGATTTGTTGGGCTTTCTTCCATGTCCCATCCAACGTCTACATTGGTGCAGGGTTGGGTCGCTGTCCCAGATCATCTCTGACCTCTAGGTCGTGCAGGGATTTGTCCCCAGCAGGGATTAGGGGAGGATGGGGAACAATGAGTGTGCCAGGGAGGTGTGGTTCTGGCTGCTCTGTGGCTGAGCAACCTCTGCAGCTTAACCGCAAAGCTGCTGCATATGCAAACCCCAGAAACCTGTTGCCACATCCTCCAGCTGCTCTGCTGGTACGGTGCTGGCCCAGCCGAATTCACTGGCAAGGCTTCAGAGCTTCACTGGAGCAACTCTCCTTGCTGAGGAGCAGTGGGAACCATTTGCAGCCTCGGAGTGCCCTCTGGAGTATGCAGGAGATGACAAAGATGGTCACTGATGGAGTAGTTTTGCCTGGCTCCCTCCTGTCTTGGAGCTCTGCAGCCAGCAAGGGTTTGCCAGAGGCTGCAGGGTGGGTGTGTGCCTGAAGCAGTGAGGTGGCACCTCCAGACCAGCCCCGTGTGCTGGCACAGCAGCCCAGGGGCTGTTTTCAGTCACCCTTGCCACATGCAGCATACCCAGCAAGAGGCTTCTGGGCCCTGCTGTCCCAGTTCCTGTTTCCTTCCAGTTGTACCTGACAGGTCCCCAAAACAGGCAGATGAGCTGGGGCTAGTGGGGCTGGAGGCTGTGGAGCTCTGCTGGGGCTGGCTGCTGTTCTCCAGCTGTGCAGCAACCACCTTCAGGCACCTGCACGGTTTGCTTCTCAGCAGCCAGTTTTTGCTCACCTTCCCTCCCCACTGACCGTTCTCTTCTCTCTCTGTTTTTTTTTTTTCCACAGGTAGAAAGCTGAGAGGAAAAGCTTTTTATTTTGTCAATGGCAAGGTGTTCTGTGAAGAAGACTTCCTGGTAAGCGCAGAGCTGAGCCTGGTGCTGGCAGGTCCGGGGCTCCCCAGCAGACACACAGCCTCTGCCTGCCAGCTTTGCCTGCATTTCACACAGTCCCAGCCCAGCATCCTGCTCATGCTCATGCTGCCACGGGGTCAGGCCCAGCCATGGCGGCTGCCTATGTGTGCTGCTGGAGGCAGCTATGTGAGAGCCCACACTTCTCCAGTGCAGAGCCCCTAGCCAAAGCCATGACCTGCAATGGCTCCTTCAAAGCCTGTCTCTGTGGCTGTGCTCTGGAGGCCACAGCTACAAGAACAAATGAGTGGATTTCTCTTTTCAATGAGCTGAGTCTGCTTGGCCATTTTAGAGGACATTCTATTGCTGTCCTCAGTAGCTTTTGTGTGAACATACCTGGGCATGAAGCAGCCTCACAGGCCTCTCCCTGCCTGCTGGAGGTGAAAAGCTATTTAGAATCCTAGAATGGTTTGGCTTGGAAGAGACACTTAAAATCATCAAGCTCAACCATTAACCCAGCAGTAGATCTTAGCAATAGCAGCAGCAGTTACTGTAGGCCAAACTTGGTTGTTACACTAACAGAGAAGCATCAGCAGACCTGTAATGATGTAATTAAAGAAAGAATTTATTTATTTTTCCAAGCCATGCAGGCACTGTGATGTGAGTATATGACAAACAAGTGAATTCCTGACTGTAGGTCAAATGAGCATGTAACTCTTGTCAGCAAATGCTTTATTTGCATAGGCATTTCTGGTGTTTACCTACATGCTTAATGGGAAGTTCCAGGAACTCCTACTCCTCCTGAGACTGGGAGTCTGGTGTCTTCATGGAATATCCTCTGGGCACCCATCCACAGTTTGATGTACTGGAAAAAAAAAGCACCGGAAAGTTTGGCTTGTGTAAGAATTACAGAGAAGGGCCCCAGCACTAGCACCCCACAATGCATTGCTGGTTATGCTCCACTAGCATTGTGAAATGTTAAGCCATTTCTTTTGTCCTTGCAGTACTCTGGTTTCCAGCAGTCAGCTGACAGGTGTTTCGTTTGTGGCCATTTGATAATGGACATGGTAAGTGATCATTGCTTCAGGAGGGACAAATCCCACAGCTTTTTAGCAGAATGCATCAAAAGCAAAACATTTTCCTAGCCAGCACTGTCTGTTACCAGCTGGTAGGCTGCCTGCTGTGAGACTGGTAGCAGAAAGCAAAACCACTCAGCCTTTTGTTGATTTTTGCAGGGAAGTGAAGCTGCCATCCTGCTGTGTGCATTGCAGAGGCTTTGCTCTGCCCGTGCCCAGTGCAGGGTGGAAGGCAAAGCCCTCAGCTCTCCCAGCTGAGCTGGCATTCCTGCCATCAGGCTGTGGTTTCCCACAGACCTTCATACTCTGGGGAGCAGGTCTGACCCAGAGTATGTGATGCAGACCTCAGTGCAGATCTGCTCGAGGCCTTGCAGGTGTGTGGACATCCTGCTGAGGCAGGCAGCACTCAGTAGCGTACCACAGGTGCCCTCTGTTCGAGGTGGGCACCAAGTGCGTCTGAGGCCAGCTGGCCTGTAGCCAGCAGCTGGCAGCATTCAGGGGTGGGCAGCTCAGAGGGAGACAAGTCCATGGTGAATGTAGCTGGTGGTGTCATAGTGCAGCTGAGGCAGGGGCAGGAGGAAGCTCTGGATAGTCAGTCTGCAGCACCCCCAAGACTCTCAGGCTCAGCACTGGCAGCCTTTGCTTACACTGGGAAACATTAACCCTGCAGGAGCTGTTTCCGAGGCACTGGGATGGGCACCATGCTCTGCCCCAAGCCAGCAGCTGAGCAGCACAGTCATAGAATCATAAAATGACAGAATGTCAGGGGCTGGAAGGGACCTCCAAAGCTCGTCCAGTCCAACCCCCCTGCCAGAGCAGGATCTCCTATACCAGATCACACAGGAACACATCCAGGTGGGTTTTGACTATCTCCAGAGGCAGCCCATGGTGATCGAGAGCCAGGCTAGCAAGGGCACAGCTCCTGGCTGTCTGAGGGGTTAAGAACACCCAGCAGCAGTGACTATTCAGCCTCTGAGGGAGAACAGCAAGATGTGTTCCCTTCTCTTGGCCTGCTACATCTTTCCTTGGAATCCTGCTAAATATTCTTTATCTGAGGGCTTCAGAAAGTATTTTCTTTCCTCTAAATTCTGTCCCTTCTACCCTTTGTAACACTGAATACCTTGGGTGAGACTCTGCAGTGTTCTCTTACCCATGCTAATAACTCATTGCTCTGGAAGCAGGGACGCAAACTGATTCCTGCTGCCCTTTCCACCCCTGTTACCCCCTTTTCCAGCGAGGTGCCTGGAAGGGACCCAGCCAGACTGCTGACTGTGCAGAGGTGTCTGCTGCAGAGCTGGGCGTTTCTCGCTGTCACCTTGGCTGGCTGCTCACATGCATCCTCCCTGTCTCTTGGTCTGTTGCAGATCCTGCAGGCTCTAGGGAAGTCCTATCACCCGGGCTGCTTCCGCTGCGTGGTCTGCAACGAGTGTCTGGACGGAGTGCCCTTCACTGTGGACTCTGAGAACAAGATCTACTGCGTCAGGGACTACCACAAGTGAGGGCGAAGGGAGCAGCACACAGGCTCCCGCCCGCAGCCCTCCTGTCAGCTTCTCAGCTAGTTGGGAAGCGCAGATGAGTAAAAGAGGGGCGGGGATGAAAGCTGGAAGGTTGAGGCTGAGGCTAGGTCCTGGAAATTCCTGGAAATTCTCTCCTCTCTTCCTGCCATTGACTCCTGTGTAACCTCGAGGAAGGGTTTCTCCTTCTGCATGGTGGAGATAGTGATGAGCTGCTCGTGTTCAGCCTGCTCTAAAGGGAGGCTGCCAGTGCCTGTGGAAATCAACCTGAGTTACTTTTTGAGTGATGGAAGGGCTGAGTTTGCCTTCTGAAGAGTCACCACCAGGCCTGCAGAGCAAAGCATTCATCCAGCTCTGATTAGCAGCTGACAAATCCTGTGGCAAAATGACTTGTCACATGGCTGTGCCCCTGGCTGGTGACTTGGACCTGCACACATTGCAAGTGTCCTCCTGGCAGGCAGAGTGCCAAGTGCTGCTCAGGCAGCCCCTGGAGCTGTCTTGTGCTGTACCAGATTGGAGCTGCCTCCACGTGCCACTATTTCCTAGCAATTGAATTTCTGTTCCCTTCTGCAAGGCTGCAAGGAGCCATGCAGTCCCATGGTATGTTCTCAGGACCTTTCCTGCCCCAGGGCTGATGGAGATTTTTTTTTTTTTTTTTTGATCTGGGGATCCTTTTCTGGGGACAGTTCTGCTCAGTTTCTCCCTGTTCTCTCTTCCAGATCTCTCAGTAACAGCCAAGAACTGTACAGTGGGTTTGGGTTTCTCTGGCACCAAGTGTAAAAGACAAGATCTCTTTTTGCCAAGCATTGCTTGCAGTCAATGCTAAAATGAATTAATGATCTTGGGGTGCAGAGCTTTCTTGTGGATAAGTTATTGGCAGCTGCAGCCTTTCATCTTAGTGCTGAGAGCATCCAGGCACCTCTTTTTGTGTCAGTCTGTAACTTGCCTTCAATTTCTCCTTGCTCTTCTAGAGTCTTAGCTCCGAAGTGTGCAGCCTGTGGACTTCCCATTCTGCCCTCCGAGGTGAGAGCCTTTGATCTCATGTCCCTCAGGGAAGGAAGTGTCATGGCTCAGGTCTTGCTTTATTTTGCACTTGACCCTGTGTCAAGGCAGATGTGCTTGTGGATGGGGAGAGATGATCCCTTCCTCCAGAGTGCAGCCTTTGGGCCTACGCTGATATCCTGGTCCTGAGATGTGACCCTTCTTGTGCTTGCTAATGAAGCTTACTCTTAGAATCATAGAATCAGAATGTCAGGGGCTGGAAGGGACCTCGAAAGCTCATCCAGTCCAACCCCTCCATGCCAGAGCAGGATGTCCTATACCAGACCACAGAGGAACACATCCAGATGGGTTTTGAATATCTCCGGAGAGGGAGACTTCACAACCCCCCTGAGCAGCCTGTNTGAATTTCTTCCTGCCCACCCCTCCAGCCTGTCCAAGTCTGGCTGAATGGCAGCACAGCCTCTGGTGTGGCAGCCACTCCACCCAGCTTGGTGTCATCAGCAAACTTGCTGACAGTGCCCTCTGTGCCCTCAGTCAGGTCATTGATGAATATATTGAACAGAGCTGGTCCTAGTACTGACCCCTGTGGGACCCCAGGGCCAGGCTGGTTTTTGGTCTCTGAGGATTACATTGCTACTGGCTGTGTGTTCAGGATGCCTCTCCTTCACTGCAGTAAATGCTGGTGGCACTCATGAAGGACCTCTCTTTGGTCCCTCTTGGACTAACTTGCTTTTACAGTTGGAGGAGATGAATCTTGGGCAAAATCCATTAAAAATGGTGAGAAATGTGATCTGTTGAAATTAGTAAACCATGAGTGTGTGGTTTGAAGTAGATGTGACACACAGAGAGGGCTTTGCATTGCTCTTGTTGCCTTGTAGAGGATGTCTGCAGCAGCTGTTGGGGAAGCTTTGCTGTGGCAGTAAGTGCAGCAGCAGCAGCACGTTGGAGTAGAGGCCATCTGCAGAGTGCACATCCTGCAGTCCTTTCTCACCTCTCTTTTGCTTGGATGCTTGCAGGGCTCTGATGAGACCATTCGGGTTGTGTCCATGGACAAGGACTACCATGTGGAATGCTATCGCTGTGAGGTAGGTCAGCAGCTTCCTCAGGACTGATAACTGTCACTGGTTTTGAGATGGAAAGAACTCAAAACCTACTGCCAGTGGAAGGGAGGAGAGTTCTTTCCATCTCAGAACCAGTGACAGTTCAAACCTTGCATCGTGTGACTGTTTTTATCAGTGGCTGAGGAATTTCCAGTGTGAGGACAAAAGTTTGTGCAGCAGTGTCCCAGCTGTGATTTCCTTTGCTGTTTGTCCATCTATGGGCAAAGAGTTAATGCTCGCTGGTAGACCTGGCAGTTTATTTGCTAATGAAGGAAGGTGGTGACTTGCTGTGGTGCTGCTGCTGCTTTCAGCTGCCTCTAGCTCCAGATTGCAGTAGTGTATCTGATTTCGAGTTGTTTAAAGCTGTTTGGTGTCCATGCAGGGCCTCCCGCAGAGCACTGACGTTTCTGCACTGTGAATTAAAATAAGTAGCTGTCTTCTCTGGCTGTGCTCACAAGGGTGAAGAGGCCCTGACTCAGCAGGCTGGTTTCAGGTCAGCATAGCTGCAGTGCATGAAAAGAGCTGAGTCCTACCTGAGAGTGTGAGGAGACAGGAGCATGTTTGCAGTACACAGGGCAAAGCTTACTTGTTAAAGCTGTGCACTGCTGCCCCTCAAAATCTGCTTTCCTTCTGCTGGGACATGTTGGACTTGTAGGAAGGAGCTGTTGGCTGGCTGCTTTCTGTCCTTGTCATAAAATCACCTTGCTGGGAGGCAGCCCCCAGGTGAGCCTGGAAGATGAGCACCTCATCCTCTCTCGTTGCAGGACTGCGGGATGGAGCTGAACGACGAGGACGGACACCGCTGCTACCCACTGGATGAGCACCTGCTGTGCCACTCTTGTCACCTGAAGCACATCGAGAATGGCTCAGCCCCAGCAGCTGCATACCAGCACCACTACTAGCCAGGGTGGCTGACAGAGAGCTGGGGCAGAAGACCTGTCACACGACCTCCCTCTCCCCACCCTCAGCTGATTTCCTGTGCATGTTTTTCTCCACTCAGCAATGTTCCTGTCGAAGGATATGAGAGGTTTATGCTGGATTCCCAGAGTTTGTGTGTTGTGAGCTCCAGCTGTAACCAGCCATGTCCCCTTGACCAAGACTGTGGCATGCCACCTGAACCCATCAGTTTACTCTTACGTGCCTTTTTCTGCTGTCTGGAGATTTCTCTTGGCTCCCTTTGGAGGATTCTTCAGTGCAAGCACAATTTGCTGTCATGCCTATGAACTCAGACTGTGCCGTGCACAATCAGAAAGCCAGAGGCTGCCTTGCCTGCCTGCTGGCAGCCTGCTAAGCACATTTCATCAGGTTCCCTGAAGGATATCAGTCTACTGATACCAGTTTTTAGATGGTCTCTTTTTACTAATTCTTTAGGAAAAGCAAAGAAAGGGGTCGATGGAAAATGGCACAATCAGCCCTTCCTTCTGAGTCCCTGACTCTGGTGTCAAGCCTGGCTTTAAAAGCCACAACTCTCCAAGCACAAAGCAGGCAGGCTGGCAGCTGGACCCCAACACCCCACTTCACACAGAGCAAACAACTGGAACAAGCTGGGCAAAGCAGCCAGTGTGGCTTGGGGCCCCAGCTTGTGTGGTGATACACAGAACCCAGTCTGCTGCGTCAGAGCCTGAGCAGCAGCTCATGGCTGGAAAGGGAAGGTCGAGATGCTGAAAGGGCGGACACAGGAGGAATTCATCTTCAGCCTCACCTGCAGAGCTCATTTTGGAGAAAAGCTCTCCCCACACAGATATTTGCCTGAGCTTTCCTGTTTGTCCCCACAGCTCACCTGCCCCTCCTGGCCACTCCTTCCCCTGGTGTTTACCCTGCACAAAGCCATTTCATAATGGTGCTTGTTTAGAGCTCTGGCAGCAAACTTGTGATCCTTATGAAGACTTTGTTCTGTGGGGCTTTAGAGCCCAGCTCCATAGCCTGTGCTCAGATGAGTGTATTGATGTGAACAGATTTGCTCCCAGGAGTCACAACAGCTTAGCTGAGCAAGGGCTTAGAGAGTTCAGCCCTCATATTCTGTTCTGCTGAGAAAGCAGAAAGGCAACTCCTTGATCTTCTTCACCTACCTGCCTTACAGTCAGAAGAAATCTCCTCCCCCAGCATGTGTAACAGGTGTGAGAGCTGTGTCTGCAGTGCCTGCAGGTACCAGAGCTGTGCAGCCCCTCACCTACAGCTACAAAGCTTTTGTTTAAGGAAAGCTCTTACTCAGGTGCAGCTAGGGACCTTAGGCACCCTTTGCAGCACACTGTGTGAAGCTGGCTGAGTCTTCACAGGCCTGTGCTGTAGGTGTAGGTGTGCCGGGAGAGGATGGGAGAGTCTTCAAGGTATTGCAGTGTGAGCAGTGGCACTGGGGCTCCTGACATGAGCCCCTGCACAGAAGCTCTGTGGTTCAACCAAGCCTTTTCTCCAGTAGTGTGGATGTAGCTAGGTAGGTTCTTGAGCTTCACACCATGGAGCCAGAGTGCCTTCTGGTGCAGGAGGCCGGGCAGCAGCAGCTGCCTGTGTCTGCCCGTGCCAGTGGACGCTGTAGGCACTCCATCCTGAGTGGTGCAGGCTGCTGCACTGAGTACTGAAGAGACACAAGCAGCTGCTGTGGAACAAGTGGAAGCAGTAGCTGCTAGCAGCCTGCAGATCAGTGAGCCAACAGACCATCCAGCCTCCTGCCCCATCCAGCCATGTGCTCCTCTGCCTGTGGCTGCTGCTCTTCGGGGTGGAGGTCAGTCTGGAGGTTGGCTGGAAAGCATCCAGAGCTGCAGCTGTGACGTAGCTTGGCTCTGCAGCACTGCTTCTGGGGACATACAGCCACAGTGAGTGGCTGAGAGCTCAAGGTGGGAGCCTTCCCCACTGCAGTCTGCCTGGCTCTGGGGCGTTTTTATCTTCAGAGAGTTCTGCCTGTGATTTGCAGGAGGTAAAATTGACTCTAAGATGTGAGCTTCCCAGAGCCTTAAATGTGCCTCCAAGTGCTGGATGGTGAAGGAATGGGAGCCAATCCCAAATATAACTCTGATCCAGGCAGCATAGCTCAGGGATAGTGAACCAGCCAAGGCAGATCCTGCAGTGCCTCACATCAGCCTGTGTCCTGCAGCACAGCCAGGCCCTGGGCAGGGGGGCTCAAGGTGTGACTGGGTTCTTAGGGCTGTCTGAAGGGACTGAGGGGGCAAGTAACAGCAGCTAATGGCCCTGGTCAATGCTCAGATAGTCCTGGGCTGGGGGTTCCCTTCCCTGAGCTTCCTGTGGTGGTGAAGGCAGTGAGTTCTGACAGTGGCTTCTGGCAGTGAGCTGGAAAGCCCATCCTGTTGCTGTTCCAGAGGGACAGTTCTGTGTGCCTCATGCCTTTGCTAGCTTTGGGTGTTCAGAGCAACTCAGCACTCACCTTTCCTGGCCTTTGTTTTGGAAAGATTTGCAAGCAGTAGGCAGACTGAGAGTTCAAACCAGTGCCTCACACAGGACAGAAGGGGAGGGAGAGAAGTACCATTTTTTTGGTGGCAAGCCTTGAGCAGAGCTGGGCTGCCATGCAGGAGCCCTGACAGCAGCAGCAGGCTTGACCTCTGCTCCCAGGCGGTGGTTGGTTACTCCTGTCAGCTGTCCTGTGTCCTTCAGGGCTGGGAACTGCAGGCTGCCCTACTTTGTTTGAGGTCCTGTATGAAGTATTAAGTGCCAGCGCTCTGCCTTCCTGTGTGTGCCAAGAGCTGGGAGCGACGCTGCAGCAGCTGGAAGCGGAGCGCGGGAGCTGGCGGCTTTGTAGCTGGAGCATCTCCTGCACTGCGCTGCTCTGCTGCCTCACACTATTGTCTCTGTGAGTCTGAGGCCCTTTCAGCTCACTGCTATTCTCCTAGGCTGTGAGTTTGGGTTCCTGCTGAGTTCCCCGCAAAGGCAGACCGGGCAGGCAGGTGGTTCTGCAGCTGGTGGTGCCAGCATCCTCTGCAGGAGAATTGCAGACGAGCTCAGGTCCTGCCTGCCTCCTGGGTGACACACCTTGGCTCTGGCTGTCCACCTCAACCATCTTCTCCTTTTATTTATTAAGATGCTAAGAAGTTTAGTCTTAATTCCTCCCCCAGCCTGCTTTTCTAACTGTTTTTTTTAGGGTAAGGGACCCCTGGCAGTCCCAGTCTGCTGGTAATGAGCAATTCTCATGCAAATAGTCCCTCCAGTGAATTCCCTGAAACTTGCTTTCAGGAGCCAGAGCTTAGTAGACTTTTTTTACTTCAGCTCATGTTAGATTTCTATTGTTTGGAATACAGAAACTCATTGAAGCAGGAGGTTTTGCATAAAAGCTGAGGAAAAGCCTCAGCTAGAGAAGCAGCAGGCAGTTTTGTGTAATTCAGACCCTCCCATGATCAAAATGGTTTGGGAAGCTGCCCTCATCTAAACCCAAGAAGCAGCATTTTCAAACAGCATGCTGAGGAATGCTTGACAAGGTCTGTGCCTCTTCACTTTCTGAGTTTCATTTGGGGACTCTGAAAGTATTTCCCCAGTCCTGGGGTTTAATGACTGAGGGATTTTAGATCCTTTTGCAACAAAGCAAGCAGCTTCTTGGCCTGGACGTGGAGGAGTTTCAGCAGCACCAGTGTGCAACGGCAGCCCTCAGAGCAGGGCCCTGGGCTCAGGAAAGGCAGCATGAGTCTGGCTGGCCTTGCAAAAGGAAGAATTCTCTTTGGCTTCCTTCCCCTGTGCATTCCCCTTTGCTGATTTCCACACTGGCCAAATATTTGGCATCCCTGAATTTCAGTGTTTGGGTCTGCAGTGACCTCCTTCTTTCTCTCCCAGGAGTGCACAGCTCTGGGGAGAAAGGCAGGTGTGTGCTTCCTGATGAATTTAGTCCCTGTTTTGAGCTTCCCTAAAAGTTTTACTGTCCCAGCAACAGCAAACCCACATCCTTGCTTAGAGGAAAACTGACACGGACTCTCCATCTGTACCTGAACACTTTGACCTGATGCTCCAAATTACCTGGATGTCAGCCTGCTGCTGGGTGATGCCACAGTAGCTCTGTGCTCTGCTGCTGTTGCAGGAAATCCCCTGAAGGACTGCACTGGCACTGAGCCGGGGGTGCAGTGGCAGCCCCCCTGGAACCAGTACATAGATACCAGTCAGTGTGTGTGTGAGAGTGCCAGGGCTGGATCCGGGGCAGGTGAGACATGCCCGAGGGGAAATCTGTTGCCTTGAAACAACACCTGCAGTGGACTGCAGAAATGTGTGCTGGAGCAGTGGGAGTGCACGGAGAGAGGGATGGGATGTGTAGGGAGAGGAGGCAGGCAATTACTGAGAGCAGGGGAGAAGGCAAAATGGAGGAGGTCAGGTCTTTCATGGGATTCCTGCACACTTCTCAGACCTGCATAGGCTGGTCTGGACCCTGTGTCTCCCATGTCAGCCTCTGCTGTGTGCTCTGTTGGCTTTTGGGGTGCTGTGTGCTGTCGGATTGGTGCTGCCATGAAAGATCTGCCTTTCACACACCTCTGTGCCTACACCCAGTGTCTGAAGGTGCATTTGGAACAAGTTTTTGTGAAGGAAGGCTTCGTGGCTGGGAAACATCTCTGGAGTCAGCATGTGCAAGGAGGAAAGGGCTGTCCCTTTTCTCCCGTCCTCTGAAGCCAAGTGCCTGGGTCACTGGGAGGAGCTGAGGGGTTTGTCTCTTGTGGCATAGTGGTTGTGCATTCTTTTTTCTTCTCCATTTCTGCATCCTGCTGCTGGCTGTGCTTGGGCAGACATCTTGCTGTGAGCCCAGCCAGAACCTGGAGCTGCTCACCCACTCTTTTAACTAAGGAGAAGCAAAATGAAGCTTTCCCGAGCAGTGAAAATCCTCACCCTGCTCTCTTCCAGGACAGACAGCTACATCTATAGGCCACTAAGATGAGATGAGAGATAGGAAGAAACCGTTCCCGTGTGAAAATATGTGGCATAGAGCCCTCAACAGCAGCTGCTGGCCCTGGCAGAAAGCTGACCGATGCCCCAATCTATGGGCACTGACCCCTGTCCCCACGCAGCAGGTCTGCGTTGCACAGCTGGGTGGGCCCTGGCTGCACACATACAGGCTGAGGCTTTCTTTGTCTGGAAGCGAAGCCGGAGCCTGGCCGGCGGTACTGAGCGGTACTAATTCCTTTGTGTTCCTTCCAACTCAGCTTCGGGAGGCCACCTGTCAGGGCTTGTGCTGCTGTACCTAGCCTGGGGCACCTGTGAGCACAGCCCCCCGGTCTTGTGTCTGTCGAACACGCGTGTAGGAGGCTGGGCAGCGCTGGCCGCCGGTGCTTCCAGTGAGTAAAGAGCATCATCAGGCTGTGCTCCGTGTCCAGTCTTTCGTAACGCTGCGGTGCTTGTCCTTGCTCAGGTCCCGCGGGGAGGGAGCTGTGCTGCAGAGCGGTGGTTGCACGGAACGCCAGAGTCCTTTAGGTGGGGAAAAACCCTGCGACATTATGAAATCCAACCGTTAACCCAGCACTGCCAAGCCCCCCGCCTCTGCCTTGCTCCTGCCTTACACCACGAGCGGCCAAAGCAGGGACTGGCAGGATACCCCATTCTCGGTGGGTATTTCCTGTCAGAGGGGGCTGGTCTTTGCTGCAGCCCCATGGGAGGCCTTCCTGTTCCAGCATCCTTCCAGGGAGACCCAGGTCCTGGGCTGAGTTAGTGGAGAAGGACCTACAACATGTGGGAGCAGACTCCATTCCCAGCATGGAGGTCCTCTTTTGCAGCATGGATGGGGGTGGGTTCCTTAGATAGGTTTGGGCAGAGTTCCCGTGGCATAGGCTTGGGTGACCATGATGCTGAGGTACTGCTGGCCAAGCAGCAGCACTGAGCAGTCAGCTGAAATGAAACAAATGAGGGGAATAACTGTAGCTGTATAAACTGTTCCACTCCCTCAAGGCAAGAAGCTGCCCAAAGCCAGGGGGTGATACCTAGAGAACTGGAACGAGTGGGAAATGGTCCAGGAGTTGCCCCACTCCTGCTCAGTGGCAACCCCCCAGGCCCACAACCCAGACAAGGTGCCCAGGTGGGCATCATCCTCCGCTGCAGCAGCTGTTCTTTGAGGTGGTGCCCGTGAAGGGTGGGGGCTGCCTAAGGCCCTTGTACTTCTCCCCCGAGCGCGATCTGTGCAGGAGTTGGGGGTCTGCCCAGGAAGAGAGGGGATGCAGGCAGCGCTCTCGTACGGGAGGGGAAGAAGTGCAAAAAGAGCAGCCGAGCCAGCCAGGAGTCGAACCTAGAATCTTCTGATCCGTAGTCAGACGCGTTATCCATTGCGCCACTGGCCCTGCTCGTTGTGCTGCTGCTGCCCATACGCTCTTCACCCGGTTCCGCGCGCGGGGGCGGGGCGGCAGCTCCCGGCTCATCCAATCCAATACGACCTCTCTCCCGGCACCACTCTCAAGGCGCTCGCGGGGCGTGGCTTAGGGTTAGGTCCTCCCCTCCGCCCCTCTCCGCGCGTCACGGGCTGGGCGCGCGCTGCTGGCCCCTGGCGCGCGGTGGGCGGGCTCTGAGTGAGGCGGCTCAGCCAATGGCGGCTCTGCCGACTCAGCCCAGGCCTCCCCCGCGCCTCCGCCGGCCGTGCCCCGCCCTGTGGCGCTCACGAACGTGCCCGAGTCGGTTTGTCCCGTGCGGGGTCCCGTCCCTCAGGTCGGGGGACGCGGACGTCTGGAAGAGGGCGGCGGAGTAAGCGGAGGACGACGCGGCGCCAGCCGGAGAGGGACGAATGGCGGCCACAGTGGCGGCAGGAGCGGCAACGGCGGCGGCGGCCTACGCCAGTCTGAAGCTGTGAGTGACCCGCTGGGAGCCGGGGCGGGGGGATGCGGCACTGTCACCTGCAGCCACTAGAGTGGAGGCCCTGGCCCTCAGAGACAGCGGCCGCCTGTCCCCTCCCTTCGCAGGCCTGCGGGCCCTGGTGTCCCCACTGTCCCCTGTGCCGCCCCCTTTTCCGCCTCGGGTGTGCCGGGCTCGCCGCCTCCCTTCCTGGGCGAGCGCGAAGGGCTTGGCCCGAAGCAGCGCCTGCGAGCGGCAGCCCGGGGCAGGAGGGAGGAGGACTTTGGCCACGGGTCCCGGTCCAGCTGACTGCGGTTCGGGTGCCCGTCTCGTTTCCCTCTCACATGTGCAAGAGGGCTGAGGCGGGCAGGTCAGCGCTGGTGCCCGCCTCTGTGTGACAGGCGAACAGCTTCTCTGTATTGGAAGTGTTGGAGCAGCTGCTGGGCTGTGCAGGGGAGGTGGGCACCCAGCGAGGCACACAGCCTGCCTCCTGCCTGCTAGGTGACTTACGGAAGCTCCAGTACTGATAAAAACACGAGGCTTTGCTCACTGTTACTTCCAGCAGAAGGTTCCTTTATGCATACTTAACCGTCATTCTGTCATGGCACTGCGGTTTTGTGATAGGGTTTTGAGCTTTGGGACTGCTGCGTGGTGCATGCTGTGACTTTTCAAATTTTTCTAACCTTCTGTGGTAATTTTCCCCTCAGAGGTTTAGGGGCGAATATAACCCTTTGGACTTGTAAATGTCAGATGTTTGCTTGCTGACTTTTAACTTCGGTTATGCAATTCCTTTTTCTGTATAAAAGCGAAGAGACGTTTCCATTGTAAACCCTCACAGCAGCTGTTTGGAACTCCCGAACAAATTACTCTGAGCACAAGACTCTTGGTGGCTGACTGAAACCAGCAGTGAAACGTCCTTGTGTGTCCTGACGGTGTTTCCAGGCTTTTGGCCTTTCAGTGTTAGCTGGGAACCCTGGAATTTAGTTGGTGATGCCATTTGTGGGAAGCAGGACTTGACAGTGATTTTTTTTTCTTTTTTTTAAGCCTGATTTAACTCTACTTAATGCTCTGTTGAATTTTATTTGGCAAATAGCTTTAGCATTCAGTGCAGACAGGTTTTTTTTCTTGCAGACCTGCATAAACAGTTGTCAGAGTGCTGCTGGCCTTCTTTCCTGATTTTGATAAAGTAGCTGTGCAAGGGTGCACCAACACTGGAGATGTTTGAGTGTTAGTGAAGAGCAGGATCATCAGTGGTGGTTGAAAGCCTTGCTTATCTGGCAGAAAGCTGCTTTTGCTGCTTCTCACCTAAACAATATTTGTCTTTCTTTAAGCTGAACTTGTGATCTTTTTGCCTGCAGAGGAGAAAAAGGTGAGTTGTACGAGTAGCAGTAGTGCACAGTCCTTAAAGAAATTAAGTAAAGCAGTTTGCTGGATACAGCCTAGTAGAGAAATCTCTCATTTGAAGTTTAAGGTTAACTGAAAGTAAGCTTTGCGTGGTTTAGAACAAGGTTCTCTCAGATGTAGTTTAATGTAAGGGTTTTTTTTCTATAACTTTAAGCCAGCATTGTTCTGTGTTCTGAGAAAATGGTCTCTTTTTGCCTGTTATTACACCAGACTAGTAGTGCCATCAGACACAGGGCCAGAACTTGGGTGAGGAGTCAAACCTTAGGTTGACAAGGTCAAAGGACAACGTTGTTCTGAGAAATTCGGTTTGGGATTTAGTGGTAGCAGGGTTTTGCTGTGGTGTTGGGGTGGGTTAACTGACTTCTCAGTCTCACTGTGAAAAGGTCAGATTCTGGAACAGCTCCTCTTTTGGATGGCTAGGCTGGTGGCCCTGTGTGGAGCTTCATTGCTCTGTGGGGTCCCATTCTGTACATCCAGTCACAGGTCCTGGCTGTGAATGCAGACCTCTTGTTTCTTCTGTTATTAAAGTAATGCCTCCGACCCTTAGTGCCTCAGCCACTGTCATCAGCCGAGTTCAGGTAAAAATGCTGATGGCTGTGGCACCAGGGCCCTTGAGTGCAGTGCCTTTCATCTCTGAAAGTGTCTGGGGAGAGGTCCCAAAGGGCACCTTATCTTTGGGGCTTGTGCTTGTTTTCTAAAGTGAGTTGCCAAACTTTGGGTAACACTTTTAGACAGAGCAGCTACACCTCCTTTTCCTTCCTGCCTAATCCAAGGGGCTGCCAGGGCCAAGCTCAGGTGTGTTGGCTGAGGAGGGCATTAACTTCTGTAGTGAAGTATTTGTTGTCATAAGGACTGTTTCCAGTTAAATTCCTCTTCTGAAGCTGTGCCTTTAATACCTACATGCCTCTTTTTTGTTTTTAAATAGCATTTCTATTAGTGTTTTTCAATCCTGAGGTTATACTCCCTATCTTCTCCCTGCAACAGCTGCTGCTCTGTCGGAGATGTTCCAGTTCTTTGAGCTGCTCCTGCCTGAGCAGTAGTATTTATTGTAGCTGTGTAATTAGCACGGTTGCTCACCTAGAAAAGCTGGAATCTCCGGAGTGTTGAAACCATCAGCATGGCAGCACTGTTACTTAACACACTGGTGAGGCTCTGCACATGCTGACAGCTTCCCTGCATCTCTGCAGACCACTCTAGTTCCTGAAGGACAGCGAATGCATTGCAGCACAGGATGGGACATGCTCCTGGCTTCCTTTCTTGTGGGATTTAGAGGCTGACATCAAAGATTCTCCTGCATTAGAGCAACGTTGAGTGTTTATGGTGAAATAATCAATTACTGAAGCAAGGGTTTGGCTCTTGAGGCCTTGAAGTGATATTGAGTGAAGCACTATCTTTAGTTGCCATTAGAGCCTGATAGGTGCTCTTCCATGCTCCCTCCAAACACAGCAATACTCTTGTCTGTAAGATCAACCTCAGTAAAATGTGGAGTGCCAGCCTGAATCATCCTCATGATGTGCAGCACAGGTTTATACATGACTTAGTGAAGTGAAACTTCACGACAAATGTACAAATGGGGAAAAAAAGAAGAGACAAATCCTGTCTCCCTTGGCTGTGAATTAGGCTGACTGCACGCTCGGTGCAAGCAAGGCTTTGCTTTTTTGTGATGGTTGGCATGTTGGCAGCCAACACTCTGGGGTTTTTTTCTCAAGTTTCTATTGCAGGAGTGAAATCTACTGACTAAGTTGCTTTGTCTCTTGGCAGCGATCCACAAAGTTTCAGCTGGAGTCACCTTGACTAATATTTAAAACATGAATTTGGTGGCTTCTTCAGTATCTTTGCTTTCCTCGGGTATCACGAGTTAGACCGTGTCAGGTGTTTCATTTATCGCTCCCCTTGCTCTTTAGCTACATTGAGAAATAGTCCATGCTAGTGGTGGTCAGAGTTTTCTGTGTGTTCAAAACAGTGAGTGAGAGGGGCTTGGATTCTGTGAAGCTGTTGTGCTGTTCAGCTGCAGGGTGATTGTGGACAGCAGTGACAAAGTAGCTGAGGAGAAGGCAGGCCCAGGTGGCAAAGCTGAAGCTTGTACAAAAGCAGAACGTGGCTCAGTGTGTGAAACCCAGGTTGAGAAGTAACTCCAGGCATTAAGGGCTTGTAGAAAACAGCAGTAATGAAGCCAGCAGTGTGTTTTGTATAGTGCTAGCACTTGGACTTTGGTCCTTATTTCATTAAAAGACTGGAAGTAATCTGTCTGCAGATTCCTTGCCCTGTGAAGAGTTCTGCTTTCAGCACTGCATCTCCCCCTCTCAGGTCAGCAAACAAGCATGTCTGTGATCTCTGAGCCTGTGACAGACACCCAGGCCTGCCTCTGAGCACAGGCTGTGAAGAGCACTGCTCTTGCACACAGTGCTCATCAGCTTGCTTCCTGAGAGAGAGGTGAGAGGCACTAATCTTAGTCAGGGCTTTTTTACAGGTGGAAAAATCCAGTTAATGAGGAGGAGATGACTGGCCCAGCTCTGGGGATTGGTAAACTTGTAAATCTGCTTCTGCACTGAAACCCGATTCAGTCTTGGCCTCTTTCTCAGCTGTATTGGAGAGAACTTCCACTACTTACAGAAATGGAGCAAGGACTAAGTGACTCATCCTTCTGTTACAGACCTGGAAGAGCTCTCATTCTCCCTCTTCTGAAGCAGGGATTTGCCATTTTGCAGGGCACTGACCTCTGCAGTTTGTGTTGTGCAGCTGCATTTTAGGCAGCCATCCCAAAAGAAGCATTTAAGTTCTCTCAACTTCACAGATTGCCAATTTTATTTTCTTCAGCCCCCTGCAACAGACTTCCAGACCAAACCCACCCGAAGCTCCAAAGCAGCCAGTGATGAGACTTGCAGTGTGCCACAAGCTGCTAAGCCTAGGCCCGGGCTGGTCCATTCCAGTGAGAAGAGACATTGCCTGTCCTGTTCCTGTGGTGCTTCTGTCCCTAAATGTAGTCTTGGAGAGAGCTGCAGAGAGGAGGATTTTGATGGCAGAGGGCACAAGGCAGCGTGACCCCAGCTAGGTGTGTACAGGCATGGTGTAGGAGATGAGAAATGACTCTTAGGAGGGCAGTGCCAGCCTCAAGAGACAGGATACGGGCAAGGCTTTGAGAGGGGGAGCAGTGGGGGGCTGATCCAGCAGGTGTGGGTGCAGGTGCAGCGGGTCGGGGGCGCAGGCATCTCTTGCACTGGCAGCCCTGGGTATCTTGTTTTCCTGAGCTTGGGGTGATGAGGGAGAAGTTGTTGTTGCTGAGCCTGGCACAGAGGAAATTGGTTTGTGTGGTAGATATTGTGCCCCCTGAAGCTCTCACTCAGCTGCTTGAAAGCAGGCTGTAAGTAATGCCCAAGTGAGCCTCACGCTGAGGCCGTGACACGGTCCTGGCCATGCTGTAGCCTCTGCAGGCAGGCAGAGAAGCTTTGAAGAGTGCTGATCATGACCGAGGTACTCAGCTGTGCTCTGGGTGCTCAGAGCAGGTGTCTTGGGGGTTGTGTACACTAAGCATTCCAAACCTGAGATTGTCCTTCCCGCTGCTCTGGACGCTACTTCACAGCCTGCCAGGTTAAAGTGCTGCTTTCAGCTTGTCTTGCTGAAGCTCATCAGATGGGTGAGAAGTGAGATTACGTGTTGAGCAGCTCACTCTTCATTGACTGCTTGTGTTGTGGTTTGCAGTTAAGCATTTGGTCTCCTCTCCCTTTCCTCCACCTGCCCAGAGGTTGTGGAATTACCATGCTTGGGGAGAGTCAAAACACCCTAAGAAACAGCCTTCAGCGTGGAGGATGGAGAAGCTCTGAAGCTGACTCTGCTTTTAGTGGGTGGGAGTGAGGTGTTAGACATGTTAAAAGAGGTCTGGAAGGCTCTTCTGATCTAAACTAGGATTCTAATTGAGCTTTCTGAAGGATTAAAAATAGACAAACAGAAGATGTGAAGAAATGCAAGACCTATTTAGGGAGAAGGAACCTAAAAATACCTATCCTGTAGAATAAGTTTCCAGAGCAAGATGTTGAAAGCTGCGAACCCTGCTCTTGTCGAGCCTTACACTGAGAGAAGTCACGAAGAGTTAAAAGCGCAGCTTGGGTTTTCTTGTTTGTGTTTATAATGTCCTCTATATGGCTCCAGGTCATTCTGCACAGTCCTGTGTTGTGCAGTGTGATGTCTGGCTTCATTCAAGTGTCTCAAGTGTGTGTTAAAGGACTAGTTCTGAAAGCTGTTTAATGTCATGGCTGGTGGTGGTCTGCCTTCAGCTGTGTGGGGAATTCTGTTTCCAGTGGGCTCTTGCCATGCTTACAAGACTGTAATGTGAAATGGGTGTGTTGGCACTTTGGAGCAGAGGTTTGTGTGGTAGGCTCACACTACAGATGTGGTTCTGCAGCTTTTGATATATTGGGAAGTGATTGTTTAAAGAAATGAAGATTTTGAAGTCTGGTTTTGGATTCTTAGGCTTGAAAGTGACACAGCTCAAGGTGAAATGAGCTAGTGAGCCACTACGTACACAGTCACTGGTGTCTGTAACTTCCAGCAATAAAGAGCTAAGAGGAGTGGAGAAGCCATGGATTCTGCAGTAATTGTTTAGCCTGACTCACTGGAGTTTGTGCTGTCAAACACCAGTGGCTATTGGGAAGTAATCCAGAGAGAATTTTGGGGCTTGCAGTTGAGATAAAGTTTAAAATTGATTGCACTGTCTTCAGGTGATGAAGAATAAACCAAAGTGTTGCTGAACTTCCTTTTTCCTATCCATCCTCTTAAGGCACACAACACCAGAGAAGTTCTATGTGGAAGCTTGTGATGATGGAGCTGATGATGTGCTTGCTATTGACAGAGTCTCCACGGAAGTCACCCTCACAGGTACTCTCATCACCCCTGTTCCTCAGCATAGGCCTCTTTGGTCTGCCTTGCTTTGGACCCAGAGATCTTCAGAACCTTAAACTGATCCTGGGAGAATGTTTCTCTTGAGTTTCTGTTTGAAGATAGTGCTGTGCCTTCTGTCATGCCAAGAGCCTTCTTGGAAAGGCCTTTTCCCTGTGGGGTTGCTGCTGGGGGTGGGTAGGGGCACGGTGCTGGTCTTGGTGAGAAGATCCATCACAGCAGACACTGACTCAGCCAAGCCAGCTGGGAGTGGTGCCACAAGTAGAAGGTGAAGCGTGGGGAGGGTTGAACACTGGGCTTGTGCAGCTTGCACCAGATTGCCCCAGTGCTGTCTTCTCCCTTACTGCATCCTGAGTTTTCATGAAGCCTCTAGAAACAGCAAGGTAAAGCCCTGCTCAGTGTAAACAGAGTTGTGAGCAGCAGGTCTGGATTCAGCTGAGCTGGCAGTGTGAGTGGTCTGAAGCATGCTGATGTCTTCATAATAGTTTAAAAGAGTGAAAGATGCATTCAAAATCTCAAAGGACATGCACTGAATGACAGCAGAGAGTGAAAGCTGTGGATGACTTCCCTTTCAGCACTTCAGGGGGCTGTGCCTCAGTATTGCTAACACCTGAGCAGAAATGCTGCAGTCACAGAAGTATAAAGCAGTCTCTTGCATACTTTAGGAGTGGTGTGCCTGTCCCACAGATGCTTTTGGTCTTGCACTATAATATTCCAATTTCTCCTTCAAAGTTGTCCCTCCAAAACTCTAAAGGTAGGTACCTTAAGTCTTTTGTTAGTCTCCAGCTGTTTTAGCAGAGGAGTCTACAAGGTGTTCAAAGCAAAGGAAAATTCATGCACTATTTTTCCTCTCTTCTACAAGGTCTAGGAAGATGCCCAGCTCTGGTGTGGGTGTCTCAGTTGTTTGGTTTGTGGCTTGGTTGTTTTGGTTTTTCCCTTCTCTAATATCCCTTCTGTTAATCTAGAAACGTGGCTAGATGAAAGGTCAACCTGCTAAGACTTCTGATTGATACGAGGATGCTTTCTGGATCTCTTGTGGTGTTCTTGCATGCTCTATTCCTTGCCACATCTATACTGTCGTTGGTAGCTTTACAGAGAGACACCAAAAAGTAAACTAGGTCTGCAGAAATGAAATCATCTGAGTGTCACAAGCAGCAGTTGGAGGTGGAAGGCACAGGCATTTCTGATCTCTTTGCCCTTGATGTCTTCTGGCCTCAATGGCTTCAAAACAGTTTGTGGAAGCTGGCAGGACATACATTATTGAAGAACCTCCTTGCTCTCCTGTCACTGGGACGAGCTTAGATGTGCTCAGTGCAATGACTCGCTTGCTGGAACACAGAAATGGGGTTAGAATGCTTCCACGTCCTTCCCCTGCCCTGCATCAGGCTTTGACATGGGGTGCACTGCTGCTGACACTCAAGACTCCAGCAAAACCTGATTTGGCCAAACAGCTTTGACAAACGTAGTTTCGCATGAGAGCAGCAGCCTGAAATCCTAATGTTTTGATTTGTTTTTTCTTATGCTTTCCAGTTAAGAAAGATGTGCCTCCTTCAGCTGTTACAAGGCCTATCTATGGCATTTTGGGAACAATTAGATTGGTGGCAGGTAAGGCAAACAGGTCTGTGCTCTTCAAAAACACTTGGGCAAAGTATCTTGCTGAAGAAGCTTTCGGTGTTTGCAGGCACTGAGGCTGGGCCTTGCCTGTGGCAGCTGGAGAAGCACACAGAGCTGTGGGAGTGAGTCCAGAGAAGGCCACAAAGATGATCCAAGGGCTGCAGCACCTCTGCTGTGAGCATAGGCTGAGGGAGCTGGGGGTGTGCAGCCTGGAGAGAAGACTCCAGGAGGACCTTAGAGCTGCCTGCCAGTGCCTGAAGGGATCCCTGCAGGAAGGCTGCAGAGGAACTTTCCATCAGGGTGTCTAGAGACAGGCTAAGGGGGAATGGATTGAAGCTGAGGCAGAGCAGGGTCAGACTGGAGCTGAGGAAGAAGTTCTTCAGTGAGAGAGTGGTGAGAGTCTGGCACAGGCTGCCCAGGGAGGCTGTGGCTGCCTCTTGCCTGGGAGTGTTGAAGGCCAGGTTGGATGAGACCTTGAGCAGCTGAATCTAGTTGAGAGGTGCCCCTGGGCATGGTGGGGAGGTTGGAGCAGCTGAGCTCTGAGGTCCCTTCCAACCTGAGCCATTCTGTGAATGTTTTCATAGTGTGTGCATCTCTTTCTTTTGTAACCTTTGCTGCTTATGATCTACAGGCACATACCTGATTGTGATAACAAGAAAGAAAAAAGTAGGTGAGATTTTCAGTCATGTGATCTGGAAAGCAACAGATTTTGACATTCTCTCCTACAAAAAGACCATGCTGCACTTAACTGATATTCAGGTGGGTGCACTGATTAAGGGGCTGGGGGTGCTGTACTGTCTTGATGTCCACTACCACGGGTCCTAATTTGAATCTGAGTGTTTTCAAGAAGCTCTTTGAGCTATATTTTTTCCCTCTGATCTCTTCAGGCTGCTGTAACTGGCATTTGGGTATGGAGGTATATAAAGTTCTGTCGCTCAAGATAGCAAAATCCTGTTGTGGAGCTTAGAATCTCATTCCCAGGGCCTGATCTGCATCCTGGCCGTTTTCCCTCCCTTTTAGGATGCTCCACTCTTAACAGGCTGCTCCTTCCTTCTCACAGCTTTACTCTTCTGGTAGCCCCTGCAGTAAGCTGCCTTGCTGTCACCTAATTATCTGTCTTGCTTAATTTATGAATGGTTCAACTACATAATTAGTGAGGGAAGAATTGGTTCTTGTTTTCAAAACAAGAGAGGGAGGGATTGGACAAAAGTTGTTTAAAACAGGTATCTTGTGAATTGATAGAGTAGGCAAGTGTCTAACTGATGGAGCTGAAAGGGGAATCTGATGCTTTGTCAGGAAAGGAATGAGGTTAAAACTTGAAGCAGGGCAGAGATTAGTTAATGTAAGTACGGTAATCTTGACAGCAAGTTAAATCCTTTCTTTGCACTGCTGTTTTGTCTCACTTTTTTGACTAACTGATTTAGAGAGAAACATAATTTCCTTTTTTGCTTGGAAGTAGCTGAAATTAGTTTCCTAGCAGTAGTATTGCTGTGAGGTAAACAGCTGTTCACTGCTCTCCACTGCCCTTGCAGAACTGGTTGCAGTGTGCTGTAAGTTGTCACTGAAGTGCTCTCAGAGCTGCAGTCTCATGGTTCCTCCTGCCGTGGTAATGCTCGGGTGATGTCCTTTGTTGCTGGAGCACTAGCAGAGCTCATTTCATCACTTCAGCAGGTAGTGGTAGCTCTGTAAGGACAAAGATGCTTTGATGGCCATAAATGAGAGCTCTCCTGTCCTCCTTTTGCCAACAGTTGCAGGACAATAAAGTATTTTTGTCAATGCTTAACCATGTCTTGAGTGTGGATGGCTTTTACTTCTCCACGACGTACGACCTGACGCACACCTTACAGCGCTTAGCCAACACCAGCCCCGAGTTCCAGGAGATGAGCCTCCTGGAGAGGGTAAGGCTGACAGTTTTGCTCTCTTATCTGCCTCAGACATTGCCAATCAGCTCTGCATGGCTTTATTTGCTGAGCTGTTCAAATGATGTCAGGACAAACTGAAGAAACTTTAAGGTAAGGTTCAGGAAGATGTTGCTGAAACCTGGAGGCTTGCTAGCTTTGGGTAAGCCTTTTTACAATCATAGAATGGTTTGGGTTGGAAGTGACCTCCAAAGTCCATCTAGTCCAACCCCTTTGCAGTCAGTGGGGATATCCTCCACTAGATCAGGTTGCTTGGAGCCTTCTTGAGCCTGCCCTTGAATATCTCCAAGGATGGGGCTTCAGCCACCTCCCTGGGCAACCTGTTGCAGTGTTCCAGCAGCCTCATGGTGCAGAAGTTGTTTCTCATGTCCAATCTCAACCTGCTCTGCTCTCATTTCAAACCATTGCCCCGTCCTGTCCCTGCAGGCCTTTGCAAACAGTCCCTGTGCAGCCTGCTTGTAGCCCCTTCAGGTCCTGGCAGGCTGCTGGACGTGCAAAGACAGCACAACCTCACTGGCTGTGACCAGGCTGTGTCTGTGGCATTGCGACTGAGTGGGACTGGTGCAGTTCTCTGGAGCAAGCAGCTGACAAGGAGAGGGAAGAGACAACTTTTTTCTTAGATTTTTAGTTGAGAATTTGAGGAATGCTGATTAAAGAAGGGTGTGCCCTCTCCATATGCATCTGTTCACCCAGCCCCTGTGTGCTGGATGGATGCAGTGATACTGCCAGTTTCAGAAGTGGTCTCTGACAGCCTCTTTGTCTTTGCCCTGCTGCAGGCAGATCCCCGGTTTGTGTGGAATGGACACCTCCTTAGAGAATTTGCTGCTCAGCCAGAGGTAAGCACTTTAATGATCATGTCCATAGGGCATGAGTGTACTTTTACTGGGAGTATACAAGTTTCCTCTCAGTTTCTCTTCCTTCAGACAGCCAGGGTCTAGTGTAACATGGCTGTTCACTTGGCTCTTCTTGCTAGCACAGTGACAGTCTTCTGCTTTGAAGCTTCCAGCCTCCTGTCCTCAGCAGTACATGTAACACAGCTGCCTTCTGGACAGATCTGTTTGAAGATGCTTTGCTGAGCCCATGCTTCTCTCAGCCAAAGGGGATGTTACCCTGCACAGCTCATGCCTCTGGAGCTCGTCAAGTTCAGCTACAGAGTTCTCTTTAGCTAGAGGCAAAGTTCAGCTCAGCACTTTTGTTCTGAAACTGGCTAACATCTTTTTCCACGAGTGTAGTTTGAATTCCACAGTGAGTGCATTAAAGAGCCAATAATTAAGAATAAGACTTACAGCTCAGATCTTTGCCGTTTATCAGATGGGGACCAGCACAGTGTGACCTTTGAATTCACTTAGTCCAGCAAATACAAGTGCATGGTCTTGAGCCACATCTGGAATCCTCAATAGCCAGACTGATCTAAACCAGACTTCAGATGTGTTAAATGTCTGAGCTACAGCAGCCTCTTCTCCCTGACTGAAGGGGATGCTGCACTGCTGCTCTTTCAGTAAGCTGTGGAGATGTGCTTTCACCTTTGACAGCACTGTTCCAAAAGGCTGCATTGTGCAGTGCTCCTCCAGGAGTTAGCAAGGGGCTGTTGTGCATGTCATGGGGGCATGCAGCTGGGCGTCTGGTGTGGATAGCACTGTGCAAAGAAAGCTTGGGAACAGAGAGAGAAGCTGTGCTGGGAACAGCAAAGAAAGCCAAGTGTGCCTGGGTAGTGAAGACAGACACAGGAGGTTAAAACCCAGCCGAGTGGTGTGTGAGGAGAGGCACAACCTCATCTTGGCTACAGATACCTTGCTCCAGTGCCAGGCTTAGGTAATGAGATGTGCCATCTAGGACATCAGGTATGAAAGAATCTTGATTTTCATAGTTTGTGAAAGACCAAGTTGTCCAGGAGTGGCAGGCTGGGGAAACCCCTGGAACACTGTGGGTGTTGAGCACATAGGAGCATTCCTTACTGCACCCTCATGCTGCTAACACCTTGCACCCTCCTGGAGAGGTGCAGCAGCTACCACCAAAGAAGAGTCTCAGTCTGGACTGCTTTCTGTAGGGCATGTTTGTAGAAGAGTAAATGCCATGTGCAGGAGGACAAAGCAGCTGCTTTTTGCCAAGGTCACTCGGTCAGGCTTAGACTCTCACTTTCCCTGTGCTGAGGGTCACAGCTAGTGCTGGTTTTCTTGAACTTGTGCAGGATTTACTGCACCCTCCACAAATCTTGAAATGTGACAGACCATCAGACTTAGCCAAAGCATGGTCACTCACTTAGCTTTTTCAGCTGCTGGTGCCTGAGTGCGTTTAACCTGTGTTGTGTTTCAGATCCATAGGTTTGCCACACCAGTGATGCATGGATGTATCCTTTGGCCTTGCAAGGCTCAGTGCTGAACCTGCTGACAGACCAACAGCAGCATGGGTGCTGGTGAGGCTGCTCTGTTGGCAGCAGTGTCAGAGTGAAGTTGTTTGTGCAGATATGAGCATTGCATGTTGCTTGCTAGCCCACTCAGATGTGAGTGCTGGATTATTCTGCTTTTAAGGCTTAATGTATTTAATTTCAGTTGTGATTTGCATAACTCTCTCAATGGGATTGAAAGTTAAAATGGATGTGGTCAATGCTGTTACATCACCCTCAGTACTTCTTACTTTGCTGTAAAGATGCTTTCACTTAGCATTTACCTGGGATATAAAATAAGGGAGAAAGTTTTGAGTTGAAGAGTTTATGGACATCCCCATTGAACAAAAGGAGTTCTGCTGAATGCTCCTGAAATGTTTTTTTTTTTTTCTAGCCAGCTGCTTCTCCTCCACCAGTGCTTGGGTCCCAGCCCTTTTAGCAGTCAGGAGTGGTCCTGAGAAGTGTGCTCTGAGTAAGCCCAGTGCTTTCTGGAGGCAGTGCTCCTTGTGTGACCAACAAGTCCCAGGTGCTCCTGACCTGGCAGCATGGGGACTGGCAAGATTGGACAGAAGAGTTCCTTTTCCCCTCCATCACCAAGGCCCCTCAGGTGCGTGCAGGGAGCAGCTGCCAGGCTGGATCAGTTGTGCTGCAAGGACTGCTAGCAGCTGGCAGATCTCCAGTCCTCCTTTCCTGTCACTTCATTTAATGGAAAATGTGATGGGAGTAGACAGAGAAGCAAGGAAAGATAGCAAAAGGAAGCTGTCAGAGCAACCCAATCCTTACCCTGCAGGTCCTGGGTGGAAGAGTCTGACTAGATTGCAATTAGCAATTGACAGACTGTAATTAACACCTTACTCTGCCCTGTTTTCACTGTATAAATAATCAGCATAAGTAATGTATGTGCTGTAATTCCAGAACTATTCAAACACCTTGGAGAGCCCAGGAATTTAAAGGAACTGGCTTTTTAGTGACAAGAATGCTGGGAATAGCCCTCAGCAGAACTGTTACAGCACCACCAGGAGTGACTGCCATAAAATCAGAGATTCTTTTCCCCCTCATAGATGTAAATACCTTTTGTCCACCTAGGCTTGCAGTGATGGGAGAAAATGGACTTCCTTGACTCACTGAGACTTGGGTCACCTAAAGTCTAAATTGGTTAATATTTCCTTTCAAAAAATCCCTTCTAAAGAACAAAAGCTTATGTTTTCCTCTGTGTGGAAGTAACCAGTAGCAAGTTGCCATGGAAGTTAGGGCAGGGATTGCCAACAGACAATGGTCTGAGTATTGCTAAGCAGCTAACTTCAGAGGAAACCTCCTTTGCAGGAAGCTGCTGGCTGTACGAGTGCTGAATAAGGGCTGTAAACCCTGGCTGCAGTCCCCCAGGGAGGCATTAGCCTGTCCCTCACAGTGCTCTGTGGATCCAGAGCATTAGGGATTGTGTAGGGCCAGTTTGGGATTTTTTGTAATTCTTTACAGTCAGTATTGGCACAGAAGCACAAAATGGAGATGTTCCATGTATGCAGTCAGTGTGTTCCTTCAGACAGCTTAGGTGTTCCTGTGTGCCACAGCTGCTCTGTGTCCTGTTTGAATCAGAAATGCAGAGTCCAGATTTCATCCTAAAATGTGCATCTCCTTTGCTCTACCAGCCCTAGGACAAAGTACCTAGGGTGCCCAAAGAGCAGAAGACTGCAGTGTGCTAGTACTGCAGCTTGCAAAGATGGACTGCTTTGATCTTTCGCGTTCTTCCAGCTGTAGGTTTCAGTTTCTAGGAGCAAAGGATGGAAGCCTGTGAATCTCTTTGGAGAAGTTACTCATGAGGAATGCTGATCTCTATCAGACCTGGCAGTTTGCTGCAGCCCAAAGGCAGGCACTGACAAGCAGTACAGAGCAAGACTCTACACCTGCAGCTAGTGGTCAGTGGCCCCTGTTTGTGGCTTAGCCCCAGGTCAGGGTGCATATGGCACTTCCGTGCTCAGGCTGGCAGCCATTCTTCTGCAGAGCCTGCTCTGGAGACTTAGTAGACTGCACTACTGCTAGTTCTGACACCTGGAAATGTGCTGCATCTTGCACCTCCAGGTGCAAGGTAAACCAGCCCAAGGTACTGGTTCTTCTAAAAATAGCCTATGGTAAAGCCTGTTCAAATAGCCTGTGGCTGAAATGGGTGCAGCACTGAGTAGCACTCGAAGTCAATCCACTTCATGGTACCCAGGAGTCTAAGACCAGACTAATCTTCTGTGGAATACTGCTTTATCAATTGCAGCAGTTCTCATGTGTGTTCAGCAGTGCCACCAGCCCTGCCCCATCTCGTGGTGTGCACACTGATCCTACAGTGAAGTTGCTCTCTCCCCAGTTTCATGTCCAGCTGTTGCTGGATAACAGTGTGTCTGGTCACTTGGTTCCTTGCTGCTTCCTGCCTCTTGCTCTATGGAAGTAACCTGCTGCAGCAGTGGGGTTTTCCTGAGCATGCTCTCTCAGTCATCACCATGCACTCCTGTTCCATCAATGGCAAGTGTTTTGACTGGCTGCTGGTCTCGAGGAGAAGCTGCTTCAGGGCTGGAGTTCGCTACTATGTGAGAGGTAAAATGGCTGTGGATTGATTTTACAAAGAATGCCAACTCAGTCTCTGTACATAACTTGCCTTTAAGAGTAATTGCTGTGTGATGACTTGCACAAAAGAAAATGCTTAGAGTAGTTTGCTTCCAGAGGTCCTTGCTTCAAAGAGAATGTTAGGAACCTATGTGATGAACTGAAATACTTTCTGATATTTATGAACACTGATGGTTCCTTATTTCTCCTGAGAACTGCAGATGTGGAGGGGATTAACACTTTAATGTTACTGGAGTTAAATGCAAGCCCTTTTGGCTTAGCAGTCAATTCAACCAAGAGCAGCTCTGGATAGTGGTGTGCTCAAATTGCTCCAGTGAGGAAGTGAACAAGGAAATGGATTTAAATTTCATTCTCTGTTCTGAGCTGCTTTGAAAGAGATTGGTCAGTTCCTGCAGTCCTGTTGAATTGTATTTCAGTCAAAAGCACTCTCATTGCCATCAAACCATTCCCTTTCTAGGGCTACAAATACCAAAATGTGTAAGCACAGCTGTGTTGCTTCAGGTGAAGTTAGACTTCTGCCAGCTGTGTGTCATTTCCCATCTTGTCTTCTGGCACTCTGCTGTTTTCAGGCTCTCTGTGAGCACTGGGGTGGGAAGGGCTCTGCTGCTGCCCTGTCACTGTTCTGCAGGCAGTCTGGGCTGGCTAACCAGGTCTCTCTGCTGCACAGGTATTGATTCAGAAGGACATGCTGCCAATTTTGTCGAAACAGAACAAATTGTGCATTACAAGGGGAGCAAGGCGTCGTTTGTCCAGGTAAAACCAGCACGAGGAACTGCTCACTGGCCCAAGGTGTAGACGTAGTCTGTAAAGATAAATGTGAGAGCTAAAGCAGTCAGCTTTTCTGTTTCAGTGGCAGGGCAGTTGGGAAGTTTGACTGTTTACAACTATTTCCATTCTTTTGCAGACTCGTGGATCAATTCCTTTTTTCTGGTCTCAGAGACCAAACCTCAAGTATAAACCAAAGCCACAGATCAGCAAGTCAGTAAATCATGTATGTGAGTGTTTGTTGTGTCCTGGGGTTTTGATTATATTTCTGGATTTGTGTTTGTGTGATAAATGCAATCAGAAGAATCAAATCAGCAATATGGGATTCAGCTTTGTTTCAAAATGGAATAGCAAGAGCCTTGTGTTCCTTGAGATGAGTTCAGAGTCTGAAGGACATGCAGACATCAATGGGGGTGGTTTCTTTTTGGTTCTTGTTCGCAGCAGTTTTAGTAGCTGCATAATGCTTGTTGTCTGTGGTGTGCTTAATGAAGAGAGCTGAGTAGACTGAGGGGATGAAAACAGAAGTGGATAAGCACGGCAGAGAACATCAAGCACTTTTATTAGCTGTGAAGCTGCCTACTCAGTATCAGCAAAAAGATGATTATAGAGGTTTCTGTAAATTGCAGATCCTAATAGTAGTGTGCATCTGTCAGCACATTTCCTTTCTCTTCCAGATGGATGGCTTCCAGAGACACTTTGACTCTCAAATAATTAGCTATGGGAAGCAAGTGGTTGTCAACTTGGTAGGTTTTCACTGGTTCTCCCTGCAAAAAGGAGGTTTTCTGTTAAGCAGACTCAAGTAATTGTATCATTTTTCTTTCTCTCAGGTTAACCAAAAAGGTTCAGAGAAACCTCTTGAGCAAACATTTGCAAAAATGGTGAACAGCATGGCCAATGGAATGATCAGGTGGGTGTGGAGTGGAAAGGGAGCCTTGCCTCTGGGGCTCACAGAGGGATCAGTTCCTTGGGAGCTTTTGCCAGCTCTCTGATTTGTTGGAGTTTTCTCTGTATGATGTAACTTGTGTATGACCAATGCCCCTGCCTGGGTGTAAGCAGAAGTGAGATTGAAGTGGCCATGGGACAAAGAGGAGACAGCCAGAATGAAGGGAGCTGGAGGGACAGTGGTCGTGTCAGTGCTGGAGTAACAGCCTGCCGAGAGTGTGGCAATCTGCTTTTTAAGAGAAAGAAACCGTGCCCTGTAGGGCTTGCTTCTGGCAAAGGGGCTAGGTTCCACCACCAGCTTCGTGCTGAGGGTGAGTAAAACAGTATGGAGGGAGAGGAAACGGCAAAGGGAGCAGGTAACTCAAATGTCAGCGTTAACCGGAGCCAGCAGAGTGCAGCATGTGCTTGGACTGCCCTCAGGGGCATGTTTGTGTCTGCCGATGGTGTGGGTTTTTCTTTCCTTTGAAAGAAGGCCTCCTGTAAGGTGAGTTCTTGCCTTGCTCTCACACCTAGGCTGCTGCTTATACCTTTCCTGCACAGAACTCCAAGTTTTGTACATCTTTGCTACAAAGTGATCTGGTGGGAGCCCAGCCATAACCTGCTGCCAGCGTGGTATGGGGCTGCTGTTCCACCTGTGCTGGGTGGCCTCGTTTTCTCAATGCTGCCCAAGTCCTTTTTCTTTAAGAAATTGCCATGGTACCTACCTGCCAGACTAAGACTTGCACCTTCAGTGTAGGTAATACCAGCTTTCTTCATGCAGCATAACTGAGATTATGAATGCTTGAGGGGAGGCATGTCATGCACCATGAGCAAGTGTATGTGTACTTGTCAGGTATTTTATTTGTATTCATTTAATTTCTGTTATGTTTCATTCATACAAATACTTCTTATATGTATCAAGTTGAATATGTATTATAGATAATGCATCAAACCCCACTCATCTAGAATTCTTGCCAGCAATGAAGCAGCTGTTAAAATCTTGTTCCAAGTCAGTAGCCACCTTCTTGTGGCAGGTTAGCTGCCAAAACAGAACCTGCCACAGGTTTCTAGAGAGCTGTTGAGAGAATTATGCTGCATGCCAGCAAAGAATGTTGTACTGCAATACTGATGTCTAGCTCAAAGTGAGCTAAAGTCCCTGTTTGCTTGGAAGAGAGGAGGGCAAAGGAATCCTAGTGGGGAAAGTGCGATCAGGTGCATATTCCTTCTGTACTTTCCGGAAGAAAAGTGCTAGTGGGGATGTAGAAGTATTTTGGAGCGAAGTGCTTGCTTCCCCAGGCTGCCAGCATCTCACAGAGATGTAAATGCTGTCCTCACACACACTGAGAGTGCAGGAAGGTTACAGAGCAACTACCTGAATCGGCAGATGTTTGCTGGAGACCATGTCTAGAGAAAAGCAAATGCCCGGGGGGAAGATTGAGGCCTTCCTGCAGTAGCTGTGTAACCTGGGAGAGTGCTTTTCTCCCCGGACAGGTACGTAGCATTTGACTTCCATAAAGAGTGCAGTCGGATGAGGTGGGATCGACTTCAGATTTTGCTGGATCAGCTAGCAGAGCAGCAGGACGAGTTCAGGTAAGGCTCTGCACTCCTTGTAGTGCTTCTGGGAGTTACCTGCCCCCCCGCCAGTGAATTCCCCCAGACTAGACTCAGCCAGCTGGAAGCTAAGGAATGCAGCTTTATATTCACAGCTCAGCACAACATACCAGCAGATATTTACAGTGTGTTACAAGTATTTACAGCTATAAACAGACATATACAAGTTAAAAGCAATACAGAAACACAATATCCCTCCCAGAAATCAGTGCCCAGGAGGGGCTCCCAACAACCCTTTCATCTTCCTTCCACCCCCCTCTCTTATCCCAGAGCCTGCCTTATGAGCAAGGTGAGCTGGGAGGATCAGTGAGGGGGGTTAGAAGGAGATGATTAGTTGTGTTACACAGCTCCAAGCAGAAGCCAGGGAGAGATGCAGACTCCAACTGCCTTATCTGCGTTCGTGTCCTTGTTTTCATATGTTTCAGCAAACCTCTGTGTGAATTAGACATCCCCACTGGTTTTTGTTCCACAGCCTGTAATCTAATTTTTCTCATTAAAATACTCCAGTTAGCCTCAAACGAGTACTCTGCCAGTGGCCTTGGAATCTGTGGAGCTAGAACCCTAGAGCTGAGAACAATTAGATGTAAGTCACTGGGTTTGCTTCAGAGCTGCTCTTCCCAGGGACACATTAGACAAAATCACTGCTGGCTTTCTAAATCATAGACTCATAGAACTGTCAGGGCTGGAAAGGGACCCCAAGGATGAGAGTGAACTCTGCCCTGAGGCTGCATGTTCATGTGTTGGTGCCCCTTTGCAGTGTTGGAGAGGAAGAATTCAGGGAACCGTCCACGTTCAGAGGCATGGTTAAGAACTCTGAGTACGCTCAAGAGAACCCTGTTGGTTGCTAGAGATGATGTGCTTTGCATAGACTGTCAGTACTGAGGGGCACGGTGTGTGTCAGTTACTTCCTAGTGGACTGTGAGGGTAAAATCGTGACCCAGCAGGAGGGGATATTCCGCAGCAACTGCATGGACTGCCTGGACCGCACCAACGTCATCCAGAGCCTGCTGGCACGTCGCTCCCTGCAGGCACAGCTGCAGGTCAGTGCCAGCTCCCGCACCTGGGCTGGGCCAAGCCCAGGCACAAATCCAGGCTGGGGGCAGAGTGGATTGCGAGCACCTCTGAAGAAAGAGACTCGAGTGCAATGGTTGCTGAGCAGCTCCCCAGGAGCCAGCAGTGCCCTCATGCAGCCCAGCAGGCAGCTGTGTGCTGGGCTGCAGCCAGAGGAGTGTGGGCAGCAGGGCAAGAAAAGGGATTCTGTCCCTGGACACTGCTCTGTTGAGACCTCACCTCCAATCTTGCCTCCAGTGCTGCTGTCCCCAGCATAAGAAGGACACGGAGCTGCTGGAGTGAGTACAGAGGAGGCCACAAAGATGATCCAAGGGCTAGAGCAGCTCTGCTGTGAGCACAGGCAGCCTGCAGAGAAGAAGACTCCAGGGGGACTCTAGAGCTGCCTTCCAGTACCTGGAAGGATCCTGCAGGAAGGCTGCAGAGGGACTTTTCATCAGGGTGTCTAGAGACAGGCCAAGGGGGAATGGCTTGAAGCTGAGGCAGAGCAGGGTTAGACTGGAGCTGAGGAAGAAGTTCTTCAGTGTGAGGGTGGTGAGAGTCTGGCACAGGCTGCCCAGGGATGCTGTGGCTGCCTCTTGCCTGGGGGGGTTGATGGCCAGGCTGGATGGGGCCTTGAGCAGCTGAGTTCACTGCCCATGGCGGGGAGGTTGGAGTAGATGAGCTCTGAGGTCTCTTCCAACCTGAGCCATTCCATGAAGTTGAGAGGGACTTTGGTACAAAAATGCACTTTTCCTAGCAAAGTAATGTGAGCCTCAATGTGCTTTGTGTTTCAGAGGTTAGGTGTTCTGCATGTCGGGCAAAGAATTGAAGAGCAAGCAGATTTTGAGAAAATCTACAAAAATGGTAGGCTGCTGTTGGGGTCCACACAGTTCCTCTTTCCAAACAGAGCACATCAGTTCCTTCAACTCTCTTAATGTCTTCCTTTTCACAGCCTGGGCTGACAATGCCAATGCTTGTGCCAAACAATATGCCGGAACTGGTGCCTTAAAGACAGATTACACAAGGCAAGTCAGCCTTTCTGCTAAGACCTTCTGGGCTTTGGGGCATGGTTGAGACTATCCTTAAGTCTTCATATCAGAATGTTATTAATTTGGGGCTTAGGCCACTAATGGGTTTTGCTGTGATTCAGCTGTAAACATATCCAGCTAAAATCTGCAGGGCACCACTCTTCACTCCTCTTATGAAAGGACAAAAGGTTGTCTGGAAATAGAGCCCAGGGAAGATGCCTCCTTTGGGGCACATCTGTGTTGTGGGGTGAAGGGAAGGGTCACTTAGTTTTCAAGCTGCTGTGAGTGTAGGGGTAATGCAGCACTTGTGCTTATGTCAGGTACTCATTAGTCATAGTGCACCCTGCAACCAGCCTGGCATCATCTTCCTGAATTCATCAACCTATTTTAAATATCTTTGAAACCTTTTTGCAGAACTGGGAAGAGAACTCAGTGGGGCTTAATAATGGATGGCTGGAACTCGTTGATACGCTACTACAAGAATAACTTTTCTGATGGATTTAGACAAGTAAGTCAGCTTCAAGCCATGGGGAGAGGCTTGATGGCCATGGCTGTGCCTCTGAACTCTTGCACTCCATTTCTCTTCCAGGATGCAATTGATCTTTTTCTTGGAAATTATTCAGTGGATGAAGTAGAACCTGCTAGTCCTCTACATGTCAAGAAAGACTGGAAGTTCTTAGCTGTGAGTATGGAGGCTTTATTCATGACTGGAGAAACTCACACAACCTTGTACACAACCTTGTAGTCACTTGCTTCCCATGGCTATTCAGTAAGCAAGCAGCCCTGCATCTGACTGTGTTTCTGTGATGCCTGCTTGTAGGACTAAACCCAGACTGCTTTCTTGACAGAAAATGGAGTGTCCTTGAGGTACTGAAAAAAATGCTGCTTGCTTTTTTTTACAATCTGCTTCCAGTGGAGAGGGAGAAATTCTGCTACTCACCATGCTTTCTTCTGCAGAAGCAGCTTGTGAAGACCTCTTCTCACACTTCATGCAGAAGCATAGATTGTAACACAACCCCCCACCTTTTTACCTGCTCTTCAGTTTTGTGAAATGGGATTTGGGATTCTAGGGGTTTAGTAACTGGTGGTGGTGTTTCTCAGGAGTTTTGGTGGTTTGGTTTGGTTTTAAAACACGAGCCTCAACCTCCTTTTTAATTGCTAGGAGGTGTATTGTAATTTTTAACCTAGCTACTGAACACTCTTTGAATTTTGGAGCTGGCCAAAACTTTATTTGTAGCTGGCAGCAAGTGAATTGGGAATTAAAGCAACTTCATTAGAAACCAATCCAGTAACTTTGAAGTGCAGCCCATCCTAAAGGACTCTGAGCAATGTATGTGCTGCTATGTCAAGTGATATTTCTTTCTCTCTTTCTCCAGTTGCCTATTATTATGGTGGTTGCTTTCTCCATGTGCATTATTTGCTTGCTAATGGCTGGTAAGTCACTACTGAGCTGGATTTCACAAAATTACTTGCTTCTGAGTGGACTTTCTATAAGTAGTTACCAGAAACTGCAGTATAAAACTGCTGCTCAGTTACACTAAAAGGTGTTTGAGCGTGGCTCTGGAGGCTGATGGTTCACACATCAGTGTGGGGGAAGCTGAGGCACTGTAGAAAACATGTTAAAACTGTTATAAAAATAACTTGAAGGTGTGTTCATTGGCCCCAAATTTAGTTGCACCTGAGCAGAGTGCAGACATCCTTGCAAGGCAATGGAAGCCTGTGGAGAGCCTTGAACTTCATTTGACCTGTGCTTTCTGAGGGAGGGCCTGAAGTGTTTTACCTTTGTAGTGAAAGACCTTTCTGGTAGTTGGAGGTGGTGAACTAAAATGTCTGTCTGACTCCGAGCAGGTGATACATGGACTGAGACCCTGGCCTATGTGCTCTTCTGGGGAAGTGCAAGCTTTGGAACTTTGGCCATCATCCTTTACAACGGGAAGGATTTCGTAGATGCGCCCAAGCTGGTCCAGAAGGAGAAGATGGACTGAATTTGTGTGTGTGGAAAGCGGCTCGGTACCGAGGATTCCTCAGCCCACGCCTGGAGTCTCTACTGACCTGCTTTCCACACCAGACAGTGGTCTTTTTAACATCCTTCCTGGGCAGCCTGAGGGGTGGAGAGGAAATTGTCCTTCACTGGTAGCTTTCAACTGAGACCCGACCTGACAGTCTGAGCTGCAATGGTCTTTGGAATATTGCATTAGTGGAAGGGGCTCTGCTCTTACTGAGGTGATGCAGCTTTCTGGTGTCTGGCATGTTCTGGGGCATAAATGGACTGCTTAAGCTTATGGGCTACCTGGGCTGTTTCAGCTGAATCTGTGGTCTCTGGTTTGACAGGAGAGAGTCCTGATCATGTTCCTGTGTCCAAAAAAAAAAAACCCTAAACAACCCAGCAAATGCTGCAGCATTAGTAATAGTACTTCTAATCACAGTCTGAATAAATATGGCTCCATACCAGTGAATCCTGATTGCCAGACTTGCAGCTGGACTGTTTGTGGTAAGTTTTGTGCATATGTGTCTGGGTTCTTTTTGCTAATGGAATCCTGAAGCTCTTCTAAAACTCTGGATTGTCTTGGACTGATGCAATATTCTATTAATCATTGTTTGGGTGGAAGGACAGTACAATTGGATCTTCCTGAAGTGGCAGATGTCTGGCACTGTGCAGTAGTGCAGTCTCTAGATGGTGATTCATTAGTTAGCAAACTCAAAGGCAACATTTTCTTTCTAAGTATGTAAATGAAATCGAAGAATGTAAAAATCCTTTGCGGTGTTCATTGAACCTTCCTTATGCTAAGATCCAAAGTACTACATGACTTTGAGAATGGGTCACAACATAAGGTGAACTTCATGTTTTGCTAGTCGGCTGCTTCTGTTCTTGGTTATGTTGAAGTAACTTAAAGAAGGAAGAACAACCTGAGCAGACAGTGTTTAGCCTAAACTCCACATTTTCACCTGGGAGCAGCAGCTTGCTTTTCATGCATGATACTGTAACACTCTTGAAACAAAAAGCTACAGAAAAAAATGTGCTGGCTAATAATAAATGTGTGTCCTTTCAATTTAGTGCTTCCAAGCTGTATACAAATCAGTCATCCTAATCAAGGACCAACTGACACCTATTTTGTCACTTATTTTCTATGGTATGTTCCAACCATGGAAGTGGCTTAAGGCGCTGTACATTGTTTCATATTTCCTCTAAGTACAGCTGTACATTCAGGTTGCAGGGACAAAAGTTAAACAGGGGGGTGGGGAAGGGGCAAGCCTGTAGAATACTAGGACTAGCACAGTTGTCACTGTTGAAGCTAGAACACGAAACACTCTAGTGTTTCCTTGTCTTATGACTGAACGTATGTACAGATTTTTGCAACTGTTAACTGTTCATTTTAACCATGAATGTTTCTGGAGGCCTCTCTAGGTTTTGTGTAAACATAACCTATCCATAAGCACCACTATTGGCAAAGCCTCTGTTTGCTTTAGATGCTGTAGCAGAAATCCCAGTTGATGGTTAACTGGAACTTCACAGCTTTCTAAGGTGACCTCCATTATGGGCACAAAGCAGAACATCACAGACTGAGTATTTGAAAGCAAAGGTTTTGGTGTCTTCTGGCAGCAGGGTGTGAAACTCGGTTCAGTTGTCCTGCAGGGTAGAGCTAAGTCTTTGCTTCTTCGAAGAACTTGTTGCTACAAAGACCAAATCTAAATGACTAATGTAAAAGCTTTGTAAGACACAGAGTAAGGTAGGCTGTAGGAGTCGGAAGGCACCTGTATTGCAGTGCTTTGAGAAGTGTTTCTGAACTCACAATGGTGTACTCAAATGACAATAAAATGTCCAACTTTTCTAGACGTGCTGTTTGTGCATTTTGCACTTTGGAGTGGACTCTTTCTGAATTGTTCCTTTGGAGCTGTTTTTCACCGGAAGAATGCTCTGCTTTTGTCTCTGCTTGTGGCTCATCCTGCTATTCTAAGTATTGATGATCTTCCACTGCACCCTGTCTCAGTTTGCATTAGTGGCACTTTCCAGCCCTCGCTGCCGCAGCTGCATCTGAGCACTCCTCTGGCTGGATTCCTCGGATGCTTCATCTCAGCTGTCACCTGCTCGGCGCTGGCTTTTCACTCCTTCCCTCACAGGAGCACTTCAGGAAGGTGCTTCATGCAGCAATAGGTGAAAATGCAAGTTCTCCCTTTCCCTCCCTCGCTTATGGGTATTTGTGTTAATTGTTTTATGTTAAAAATTGGCCTACCCAAAGAGATGGTGCTCTGCTGCCTGAGATGATTGCTATTGAAACTCCGCACCCTGTAATTGTTCAAAAAGGAGCTAATAATTTAAAGGTTTTTCTCGTGGTTTAGGGTGGCTCGGTTAGTTGTTTGGGGGTGGTCGTTTTGAACCTTTAAAGACAATGAGCCCCAAACCGCCGTTGGCGCCGACCCGCGGCGGCGGCCGCTACGGCTCCGCCTCCCCCACGGGGCCCCTTCCCATCTGGGCGGGGCCTGCGCATGCGCCGTCCCCATGCCGCGGCTCGCCGGGGAGCGCTGGCTCCGCCCCTTCCGCTCATTCATCGCTGCGGACGGCGGCAGGTCTGTAGGAGTAGTGGCGGCGGCGGCGCGGCCTGCCGGAGGAGGCCTTCCACCGCCCGCGCCGAGGGGCCTGCCCATCGAGGGGCGGCCGCTGCCACCTCCTGAGGGTCGCTCGCCCCTAGCGCTGGGCCTCTCGCCGCCATGAAGCTCGTCAGGTGAGCGGATGGAGGCGGATTGCGGCGGCAAGGGAGCCCGCGCCTTCAACGGGCCTAGGCCCGGCCCTTGGCGCGGAGGTGGCGATGGCTGCCTACGGCCCTCCGAACTGCCCCCTTGAGGACGGCGGGGTGGGGGCGGCAAGGGTAAGGGTCCCTGCCCCTCTGTACCGCCGCCGCAGCCGTGGTTCGGCGGCCTGGCACAGCCTGGGGGCGAGCTCCCTGCGCGGGGCCTGCGCAAGTTGTTAAGCGAAACGACCTTTTTTGGGAGGGAGGAAAAACCCACCCCAGACGTGATTAGAATTGTCTTGCAGCTATCAACAACTTTTAAAGCGTTCCCTTCTTTGTACAGTGGTGGCTGTTTCGGCTGGAAAGAAGGTGCTGGAGTCAGCAGTGTGTCAGTCAAGGGTCCCGCTCCCGGTGATTGGGTGGGCCCAGGGCCTGTCCGGGTTCTTGTCTTGCCCTCGTCTGATGCTTTGCTGACCAGCGAGCTCTGGAGACGCAGCTCTTCTGCGGGAGCTCACCGTGTGTGATGCTTATTGCCTTTCATAACAGGAAGTTGTGTGTGGTAGTGAACGTTTTTTTTTTTTTCTTTAATTCTCAGGTTTCTAATGAAGCTGAGCCATGAGACTGTGACTATCGAACTGAAGAATGGGACACAGGTGCACGGAACCATCACAGGTAGGGCAGAACGGTAGAGTACAGCAGAGTATCCTCTCTCGCCTCTGCTACCGGTTGCGTTGAGCTGAGCTTTTTTTTGTCTGGCGCTCCCTCTTGTGGGGACCTTCTCTGCGAGGTGGAGATGTTCTTCATCGCTGACATCTGGGTGTGCAAGCGTGAGATGTGGTCACAGAAGAGCTTAGATGTTTGCAGGAGTTGCTGGGAAGGGTGCAGAGCTGTGACCAGCCAGCTTTCTGCAAGCAACCACAGAAATACTTGGAAGTTTTAATTGGCTTTGACATACTTGTGTGCAAATTCACCCACGGTTAGTCTTAGACTGGTGTTACATTTTTATAACAAGCTTTTAGGAGGTGGTGCTGGGAAGCAGTGAGTTCTCTGCAGTCTTGAGCCAAACCTGTGGGCTTTGCTTCCAGACAGGCTCAAGAGTGAAGGAACTAAACTCTTCCAGACCGTTGGCAAAGGCAGTGTAAGCGCAGTGCTCTCTTAGACTTCTGGCAGTGTGGTGATGTTGGTGAGGTAGTTCTACCACCGTACCAAAGTGGTAGTGGTTATAAAGCTACGTTTCTGTAAGGTGCCTCAGTACATCTGACCTTGATTGTGAAACAGCAGTGAAGACGTTGAAGCTGAATCAGCAAGAGACTATTTTTTATAGTGCTGGCATAGATAAATGGCAAGTATTAAGTGCTGATGTGGTCTTAAACCAGTTAAAGCATGGAATGTTTCAGGTTGGAAGGGATCACCCATTCTGCAGTGAGCAGACATCTTTAAATGTAGTTAATTTTTGTGTTGAATGTACAAATGAGTTGCGTTGAGCATGGGTATGCTCTGGTGAAGATGAGTTTACATGGGAAGGCATGTTAATGAAAGGAGTTTGAAAACAGGGCTGCTTGAAGGATGTGGGGCAAAAGGCATCCTGACTTCGGGAATCTGGTCCCCTGCGGGTAACAGGGCAGTGGCAGAAGTCTGGAGGTGTTACTGTCCAGCAGGTCGTTCTTTGGGTCACTGAACTGCAAGTTGTAAGTAAAGCCTTCAGGTTCATGGTATGGTTCTGGATTACTGAAAGCTGTGACATTAAAGCTCTTCAGTATCAGTGAGGGATCTTGTTCTGGGAACGTTGGTGTTACTGCAGAGATGTCAGGTGAGCACCTTGTATGTCATGAAGCAAGTCCTTGCTGTTACGCTAATGAACATGGTTGATTGGTTGATCTCCCGTTCTTCACCTGCCCCAAGCTATTTCAAGAAGCTTTTCTGCCCAGACACTTAAAAAAAATAAATACAGAAACTTGGCAAAGTCATGTACCAGGGGATTGCTTGGGTGCTTTCTGGGCCAATAGCACTCTGCAGAGATTTGGCTAAGTCCAGACCTGGCATGATTTTTGCAGCCAGATCCGTCAGAGCTGTGATTAGACTGAAAGCAGCACCCCGGGCCCCCATTGCAGCACGCTCTGTCGAGCCCAGTGAGGTAGGAAGCAAACAGCTTGTCTCCTGACCTCTGTGCTCCTGCAGGCTTAATTGCAGAACAAAGGCTCTCATTTTCTGCTAAGAGTCTGTACCAGCTCTGAACAATCCATGTCTCCGAAATGCCAGTCTGCCCTCAACGCTGCTGCAGGAGCTCTGTTCATAGTTGCTGTGCTAAATGTAAAGTTCTGTAATCTCCTCTTCCTCTCGGTGTGTTAGAGGAGGCTTGCTGCAAGGACAGGGTTCACCCTGAGGAGACCAGGGTCAGGTGGAGTGAGAGGACAGAAAAACAGATGGAATAAACACAGCAGAGGAATTCTGATGGTTCTGGCCTGCCACTTGTGTTACTTACTGTAGTGAGACATCCTGCAGGTTCCTTCGAGTCTGTGAAACAAGACAATAATTATTGCTACCACAAGGGGTTGTTTGTGCAGAAACTTGAACACCCAAGAGTTGTGTTTTGTGTGGGTGCTCTGCCACTGAATTAGCAGGTGTTTGGAAACCACAATTCCCCTATCTTGTGTACATTCTTAATTTGAAAACGTTGCTGTTAATGTGGCCTTCATAGGTTGAGACCAAATCCTGTGCAAGGCTTGCAGTGTGCAAAGGGAAGACTAAGATAGTGGGGTTTGGTTGGTTGGGGGTTTTAATGCTTCTCAGAGTTTTCACTCAATACCTGCACCCAACTGGGAGATCGTTGAGTCCCAGAGTGTAGCACAGCAGAGTGGGTGCAGGGCAGGTTCCATGCAGTTCTTAGCTGTGATTGCTCCCTGCAGCAGTATGCTTCACATACTCTGATAGGAGACAGCACACTAGTGCTAAATGGATTTTATCAGGAAACAGAAACTGCCTTGACAGTTGGCTTACAGAAAGAGGAAATGATAAAACATAAACCAACCAACTTAATTATTTATTTAGTTATTTTTATTTGCTTTCACAAAGATGTGGTGTGCTGCTTTTTACTGCTCTGAAAAGACCAGTATTGAACTTGTGTAATAAGCAACAGTTTATTTGTTGTTCAACTTCAAAGTATTTTAACCATTTATACAAGAGCTGTTGCCAAGAGCTAGACAAAGGTCTCTAGCAAGGAGCTGTAGCAGGCAGCAATTGATAAATGAGCAAGCATAATTTAGAGAGGCAATGATGAGTCCTTGCCTTTAGGTAGAGGCTGAATTGATGAGAGGCAGAAGCAGGTATCGATGAACAAAGTAAATCTTGAAGCATGTGCATACTTAAAATGAGCACCAAGGCCTTTCCTCCCTGAAGTCAGCCTCGTGTTGTTCCAGGAGTGGATGTCAGCATGAACACACATCTCAAAGCAGTGAAGATGACCCTGAAGAACAGAGAACCTGTGCAGCTGGAGACACTCAGCATTCGAGGGAACAACATCCGGTACTTCATCCTGCCAGACAGTTTGCCTCTGGATACTTTGCTGGTAGATGTTGAACCCAAAGTCAAGTCCAAAAAAAGAGAAGCAGGTCAGTTTGTGCTTTCCCAGTCTGTGTTCTGCCTTCTTGTGTGTTTTAATACTCCAGATCTGATTTCAGTGTGGCAGTAGCTGTGTTTGGCAGCTTGATCTCTGGGGGTTTGACACTGAACTGGCCAAGTCTGCCTTGCCCACCTTCTTAGCCTCTGTAGAGCTTGCTTTCGTTTTGTTTGGCTCTTTATGTATCTGTTTTTAAAAATGGAAATATTTTTAAGCTTGAGTAACTCTTAAGCTGTGACAGTCTCAGACCTGACACCAATGGATGTCCATTTCCTCTTCTCTGAGTGGCTGCTGTGTTTCCTCAGGTTGTGTGGGAGACTAATTCAGTTTTACTCTGCACAGTAAACATCACAAAAGCTGTAGGTTGTCTTGAGGCAGTGTATGTTTTGCCCAGCAATTAATCTGTGGGGTTAAAATACCAAGCTGCAAGTGACAGCTAATAGTGCTCTGAGCCAATGCTGTAGTTTCTCCTCTAATTTAGTGTTGAAGCAGTTGGCTCTGTGGGCTTTGATCCATTCATGTGCTGCCTCATTGGTGTAAGGAACTCTGAGGTGTGTGCATCACAGTGTGAGAGGTGTGGCTGCTGTTGTCTCAGAGAATAAGGATAAAGTGCCCTTTTCCTGGCTGTTAATCATCTGACCATAGGGAGAAGTGAGTGTGGTCAGAGTGCTTTTGGTTCTGTTCTGAACCTCACAGTGCTGTGAACAGGAGCAGCACTGTTTCTTTCCTTTTAATGTGAGGGAAAGCAAAGGTGCAGTGGCAGTGCCACTTGCCTGGCGCCTTTAGTGTGTGAAAGCACTCTCAGACTGCAGCTCTGTTGTCTGCTGCTAGAATATGGATACTGCTGTGTGGCTCTTGCTCAGGCACTCACTTCCACACAATAGTGAGGATGTCATTGTTTTCTTTAGCCCAAGGCTGACAAACTTGTCAAATCCTGGTTAATGTCTCACAAGTTTGTAGGTTAGCCTTACAGTCTGGTGGGGCAGGTGATGTTTCTTTAGGAAAAAACGGGTAAGGTGATGTGCTAGCACCATACAGATCACAGGACCTGCAGCAGCTGCTTGGGGCCTGAGCTATGCTGTGATTCTGTCTTCTTTTAAATACTGGTATTAAATGGTCAAAGTAAGAGCATGCAGCCAAGACCTTGGCCTGAGTGTCATGGCTGCAGTTAGCAGAGGCATCGCTGAGAACAGTAGGAGCTGTTTGGTGCTGGAGAAGCTTGGGAAGCTCCCAGCATGGTAGAACTCATATTTCCCCTCAGCAAAGTGCTGTGACCCACAGTGCAAGCTGTGGAAAACAACACTGAAGAATGGGGACCCAATGCTCTTGGCCTGCACCTGCTGCTTCTGATGCCTGAAAAACTTGGGATTTTTGGTGTTAAACCCCTAGAGGACTAGATCTGTCAGGCTTAGCCCCTGGCATGGGGGAGCAGCCACCTCTTGTACCCCCTTATTTTGTGCAGTGAAGCCAAGGACAGACCTAGTCTGTGGAAAGCTGTGTGCTGAAAGAACCGCACTGAAAAGATGGAGGCAGTGGCTGAACCCTTCTGACCACTAACAGGCTTCATCACAGGGATCACAATTGTGTTTGACACAATGTTTTAATCACAGTGGAAGCACTCCTGGGTCTCACTTGATTTCTCTTCTTTCTTCTGCTAAGTTGCTGGAAGAGGCCGTGGCAGAGGCCGAGGCCGTGGCAGAGGCCGTGGCAGAGGACGAGGGGGCCCGAGACGGTAACTGCTGGCTGCACAACTGCTCCCAACTCTGGGCAACTCCACATTTATTTTTTTTGTACAGGTCTTGTTTATGGTATCCATTTTTAATAAACAAAAGTCACCAAGGTGTCTCTCCGTTGTCAGTCAAGCAGGGGGAAGGAGGCAGGGCCTGCTCCAGAGGGAGCTGCAGGCTCTTGTTGCAGCCTGCCCTTGCGGTTGGTTGGCACTGTTAGACTGTACCCACCCTGAAGGCTTCACAGCTGCCTCTTGTTTAATTGTCCCAGAGCCAGAGATGTGTGTTGGTGTGGTTTGACCATGTTTGGTGGGCATGAATCCCTCTGCGTAAGGCACTTGGCATCTCCTAATGGTTACGTAGCTGAGACGTGTGTGTGTCTCTCCTGTTTCCTATCCATGCAGCTTACACTGGGACCATGTTGCTTTCCTTATCAAATGCTCACATAAGGTATTAAAGTGTTCTTGAATCTGACCTTTGTCAAAGCTAATTCCATGGCATACTTCTGGTTTAGGTGGGCTTCTAAAGCAGCTTTGTCACAGCTCTAGAGTACAAAAAGTGCACTCCTAGAAAATAGAAAGTACAGCAAGTACAGCACTGCAGTTACAGCTGGAATTGGAACTTCACTACTCGTGGAGGTGAGAGCACTTCCTCTACCTGTGTGTCAAGCCTGCTTTGCTGGCCACACTTCCCTCCAATGCCACCTTGTGCCTTTCCCCTTGTAGGAAAGGGATTATCCTGTCTCCGTTGCAAGACTGCAGCCCTTTCACTCTGCTGGGTGCCAGCTGTCACTTCTAGTGGTGTACATGCTGCAGCGTGGCTTTCTGGAGCAGTTAAGGGTATCTGCCAGAACTGTGGTGCAGGAGCATCCTCAGCTGGTGGCTGCTGTCTCCACAGGTGCAGTGCTCCAAGCAGAGCAGGAAAGAACTACCTGGTGGTGTGATAGGTTGAGGTGCTGATTAAGCTGTACTAGCATTTGGGGGGCTCTTCTCCCCTCTCTTACAGAGGCCATTTTAAAGCTTCATCCTGTTACAGAAGAGCTGGGTTTGTTGTCCTTTCCAAACCATAGGAACACCCTAAGAACACTTTTCTTAGTCAATGTAGCACCCATGATTCTCAACTCTAAGTAGCTGCTACAAGTAAGGGTTGCTGCTGTCTTCCAGAAGTGCTCAGTTACTGATGAGGTGGGCGAGCTCTTCCCAAATCCAGCTGTTGGCATTCATGCAAGGGTAGAAACTCTTTCCCTCTTCAGTCTCTTCCTAATAAAAGTTCCTAGTGCCCCTAGGGGTATGCACATAGTAGATGCTGCCACCAGCAGCCCGATCACTGCCAGAGCATAACCAGGGTAGTCCTTGGTCACCAGCTGCCCCTGCAAGGGAAACAAACTACAGTGGGTCTGAGGGATTCTGGAGCAAGGCTCTGCAGATGGATCTCAACAGGACCTTTACACAGCTTGCTTTTTTTCCTGCTTAAATATAACAAGAACAGAGCTGATCACAAAACTACTGGAGAAAACTGCAGGCTTTGATGAAGAGCAAATTTTTCACTTGGTTGATGTTTCTTAATGAGGTGGCAGAGCCTTGACCTCTGACAGGTCTCCCTGGGAGCCTGTGGGCTCATGCTGGCACTGTCAGCAGGCCAGGGTCCCAAATCAGCCATGCCATCAAAACAATCTATGTCACTGGTCTTGCATGCTAGGAACATTTCCATTATGAAACCAGTGCTTAGCTCTCCCACAGGCACTCCTCTGTGCTAAGTACACAGCTCAGCAGAGGGGTTTTGGCCAGGAAGAAAAATGTGGAAATTATGAAAACTTCCTGCAGCCCATCTCAGTTCTGTAAAAATTCCACATCTTTGGGTCCAAGTTTAGAGCTTGGGCTGGGAAGGCCTTTCAGAGATCTCCCAGTCCGACACTGTAAGTGTTTTTTTCTTAATAAAGTATATTTACAATGATGCTTGGGACTTGAACATTTTTCCTTTCTGAGGGGGCCTCTCTTACCTTTCCACAGAACTGCAGAATGGCCCCAACCTGCAAGCTTCTCAAGCACAATTTTGGGGAGCAGAGTTGCCCCCACAGGAATTAAGTTTAAAATAAGCCAAGGAGCCCCACACTGCTTTACCTGTGTGGCATCCCATGCTTGGTACTGCAGTGTTCCTGTCAGGATGTAGTCAGTGATGTAGAAGATGAAGAGGCTGATGATCAGCAGGGGACTAGCAAAGGCCCACATGATTTTCCAGTACCAGTTTGGCTTGTGTCCAGTCATGGTGTGAAGATCTTTTTCAAACCTGTTTTGAAAACATAACCAGTTTGTGGGAACAGCTGCAGATCTTCAACTGCTACCTCAAACTGAGTTGCTTCAAAATCACCTACAGAGCATCTTGGTTGAGATGGCAAAGGGGAGTGCAGCTGGGCAGGAGCCTAACAAGCAGAGGTCTTGCCTGGACAGTGAGTGTGAAAGCAAATCTAAAACCATAGCAGGGCTTCTGAGGGCATTCCCCCATGCAGAAAAGGAGCTGGAAACATGCACAGCAGGAACAGTCCCAGTCAATTCCTGTCTGGAGCCTGAGCTCAGAGCATCCCTGCTGTAAGCTGAGGGAGCAAGACAGGGGTGGTGAGTGCTGAAGAGAACCCACTGCTTGTTTCTATGTAGTCGAGATCTCACCAACCCTGGTGTGAAGGGCAGAGGAACTGCCCTTTTGCCTTGCTGCTAGGAGAGGAGCTTATCCCCAGGTGGTAGTATTCTTGGCCAGTGGTCACTGCCCCTTCTGCAGAGCAGACCCAGGGGAGGGTTCAAAGGGTACCTTCGTATCCCGTAGATGTAGCAGACAGCGATGGTTTCCACCAGCACGATGAGCAGCAGCGACAGGGTGGCTGCGTAGTCGTTGAAGATGTCAAACCAGTAGTTTCCAGCCTCCATGGTGAAGATGAGGCCAATCACACAGTTAATGAGACACACAGCCCCTGCACAGAGAAAGCAAGGGCCTGGCATTGCACCTGGAACCCGGAGGGCTGAGAGAACCCTCACACTGCTTGTGACAAATGCTGCTGGGCTTTCTGCTGCTCTGCAGGGAACAGCTCTCAGGGGTGATGATAGGTGGACAGGGCTAAGGGAACCAGAGTCTGTCTCAAACCTGCATACAGTCACAGAATGGGTTTGGTTGGAAGAGACCTTTAAGATCATGAAGTCCAATCATTAACCCAGCACTGCTAAGTAAGTCGCCACTAAGCCATGTCCCTCAGCACCTCACCTACACCAGTGCTGGCAACCTCATGTCCAACCTAAACCTCCCCTGACACAACTTGAGGCCATTTCTGCTTGTCCTAACACTCAGCAGGGTTGAGACAAGTGCATCGTGGCTGCAGCCTTGTCACACTGCATGCAGCATCAGCTGCCACTGCTGGGCACCCAGCTCAACCAGGCTGAGGTGGGGCAGCTGCTTTCCGTGCCCCAAATGGGAGCACATGACACACAGCCAAGGACTGAGGTGTTTGCAGCTGGGACAGCAGTGATGTGACTGAAGAGTCACTGACTGTGGGCATGTTTGTTTGTCCTGGCCTGTTGGGTTTCACTGATCAGTAGACCCCAGTGTGAAGGAGCTGCTGGGAAGCCTGCAGGGACACAGCCATGGCTGCCTCAGAGCTTGGAGAGCTCCCTAGGGCAAGTGCTGTACAGGCTGGGCAGGAACTCCCAAGGACAGGCAACCCCTTCTGGCAGCCTGTTGGCTATTTCCTGCTCTCCCTGAAGTTGAAGAGGAACCCTGAGGAGCTTTGGGTTCTCTGCTCACTGCATGGCTGTGTTGCACCACAGCAGTACTTACCTGAGATGACCTCCTTGGGAAAGCAGCTGGCGATGACCTTGCTGTCAGTCAGTGGCGTCAGGATGGCTGCAGTGTTCCCCAGCATGCTGCCAATGCCCAGCATCAGCAGCATGAAGAAGTAGAGGACAGAGTAGAGCTGGGGCACCTCCATGTTTTTGATGGCTTCAGAATAGACTATGAATGCCAGGCCTGTGCCCTGGACAGCCTGCAGGCAACACGCAGCACAGTTACAGGTGGGTCAGTGAAGGATGTGAGGGACACAGGAGCCTGACCCTGCACCACCAGAACCCACACCTGCGGTGGTGCTTTGCACAGCAAAGGCAGGCAAGGCCTTTGCTGATGTATTCAAGTGCACAGAAACCAGCATGGTGACAGCTGAAGCAAAAACATTAACCCCACACCTCTGCCCCCTGCCCTGCAGCCAGCAGTCTGGCTCCATCCCTCCCAGCTCAGTTGCTAATCATGGAACCGTTGGTTGGAAAAGGCCTTTAAGACCCTTGAGTACAACTGTGCACCTGTTAACCAAGTCAGCACTAATGCACAGCCCTCACTACCACAGCTGCATTTCCTGTATCCCTCCAGGGATGGTGACTGCACCACTGCCCTGGCCAGCCTGTTCCAGGGCTTGACAACCCTTTCTGTGAAGAAGTTCTTCCTGTGTCCAACCTAAACCTCCCCTGGTGCAACCTGAGGCTGTTGCCTTTTGCCCTATCATTTCTTACTTGGGAGAAGACTCCAATCCCCACCTCACTACAATCTTGTAGACCCAATGACCCAAGGAAGGCCCTTACCAGGCTGAGCACAGACCCACCCCTACATCCATCTCAAGGAGTAGCACCAAGTCCCTGCAGCCCTTGCTGGGTGTGGGGCTGAGGAGCTGCCTGGGCTCTGCTGCAGGGGAGGAGAGGGTGAGGAGCAGGCAGCAGGCAGCAGCCACTTACGGTATCCAGCTCAGTTTCCAGGCTGCAGTTTTTGAGCTGTGGTGCCAGCTGGGCATACTGCTGTGGGTGGGTGGCCATGAGGTAGGCCTTCATCTGGCTGAGGTTGTCTGCTGTTACAGAGCCTTCTTCCAGGTCAAAGGCGTTCATCAGCAGCAGGATCACCCTGGGACAGAGCACAGCAGTTCAGTGGCTTCAGGGCCCAGGCATACAACTGAGGCTGGTCTGAAAGCTGTTTCCTCCTTCACTGGCTCTGCTGACCCCAGGGCTTTGGTCTCCCCAAGGGGCAACCCTGGCACCTCCAGCAGTGTTGGGACACAGGTGACCTTATGCTCTGGCTCAGAGGGGGCAGCCCTGTGCCCACACTGCTGCTTCCAGGAAGGCAATTTGGGTGCTGGCCAATGCTGGTTGGCATCTCTGGCCCTTACTCTCTGGTCTCACATCCACACCCCACTAACTCAACAGTTGCCTGTTGGCAAGGCACAGGGACTGGCAGCTTGGCTCCCTCCCTGACCTGCAGATTGATTGAAAGCTGTAAAAATGCAAGTAAAAGTGTAACTGCCATAGGCCCTGTGCCAGAGACTGCATGGGAGCTGCTGCTGCTGGGCTCCTCCAGGGCACCCAGTACCAATAAAGACTAGGGAATGAGGGCATGGAGAGCACGACTGTGGGGAAAGACTCAGGGTGCCAGTGGGAGCTGGTACTGTCTGCTCACAGACCAGAAGGCAAACTGAACCCTGGGCTGCATCCAAAGCAGCATGGGCAGCAGGCTGAGGGGGGAATTTTGTCTGCTCTGGTGAGTCCTGAGGAGGCGAAGGCCACCAAAAATGTCTGAGGGCTGGAACACCTCTGCTGGGAGGCCAGGCTGAGAGCTGTGGTTGTTCAGCCTTCAGGAGAGAAGGCTTCAGGGAGACCTTAGTGCAGCCTTTCAGTATTCCAGGGGCTGATAGGAGAGCTGGGGACAGAGGTTTTGCAGGGCTGCAGCAGCACGACGTTGATCATTTAAAACTGGAAGACAGGAGATTCAGACTAAATAGAAGCAAGAAACTTTTTACATTGATGTTGGTGAAACACTGTCCCAGGTTGCCTAGAGAGGTGGGAGATGCCCCATTCCTGGAAACATTCCAGGTGAAGTTGGGTGGGATCTAGTTGAAGATGTTCCTGCTCACTGCGGGGGTGGGGGGTGGGGGGGCTGTCCTTCCAACCCCCTTAAAGGTCCCCTCAACCCAAACCATTCCATGATTCTATGATCACTGTGAAGAGGCTGAGCTCCTGGCACAGGGTTTAGGGGGGAATCTGAGCATTACTGCATTTTATTCATCAGCCCCCACATACCTCCTCCAAGCATGTGTCAGGCCCAGGAGAGAGTGCAGCTATGACTTGCCCAGGTAAGTGATCCTGTGCAGGGCACCCAGGTGTCAGAAGGTAAAGCCAGTGCTGAGCTTTCAGCTCAGCCTCCACTGCTCCAAGTAGTGCCATTAGCTTAATTAGAGCTCCAGCAGCTCTGGGCAGTGCTGCAGCACTGCATCCTCTTAGTTATTTTCCTCCTCTCCTTGCCTTCCCTGGGGAAGTTAACCTACCAACCACCTTCCTCACTTCTGGCAGCTTCTTCCCTTGCTCTGCTCTGCCCTGGTGCTGCACAGCTGGAGTACTGTGCCCAACCCTGGGCTCCCCCGAGACAAAGAACTGGAGAGACCCCAGCAGAGGCTGTGAAGATAAGGGGACTGGACTTAAGAGGCTGAGACCCTTAGGGCTGTTGAGCCTGGAGGAGACAAAACAGAGGGAGTGTTCTCAATGCTTATCGGTATCTACAGAGCAGGTGTTAAGAGGATGGGGCCAGGCTCTCTTTAGTGGTGCTCAGTGACAGGACAAGGGGCAGTGGGCACAAACTGGAACCCAGGAGATACCATCGCAACAGGAGGAAAACATCCTTTCCTTCAAGGGTGACAGGGCACTGGAGCAAGCTGCCCAGGGAGGCTGTGGTGTCTCCTCTGGAGAGGTTCAAAACCCACCTGGATGCAATCCTGTGCAACCTGCTCTAGGTGAACCTGCCTTAGCTGGAGATTTAGATGATCTCCAGAGGTCCCTCCCAACACCCGGCACTCTGAGGGTGCCCAGAAGAGCCTGCGGTGGAAAGCAGCAAGGAGCAGGCACTTACCTGCTGAGGCAGCTCTCGTAGTTGAAGGTGGCCTTGAAGCCGTAGATGGAGAAGGTGACGATGCTGGCGAAGATGGAGGTGGTGGAGTTGATGAGGGAGACGATGACCGCGTGCCGCTCGCAGTTGGTGCTGGGCGCGTTGTAGCTGGCGAAGGCGATCAGGCTGCCGAAGCCCAGCCCCAGCGAGAAGAAGATCTGCGTGGCGGCGCTGATCCACGCCTTGGGGTTCAGGAGCTGCTCCAGCTGTAGACAGGCAAAGCAGTACTCTGCAGCTGCTCACAGATACCTGGCACTATCCTGTCCACTCTGCAGGGATGGGCACAGGCCCCTCGGTGCATCTGCTGCAGCTCAGGGGTGCTCTGGGCAGGGCTACCACCCAGCCTGAAAGCTACGTGCTGCAAGCTGCAGCAACAGGCTGGGCCTGCTTTGTGGGACAAAGCCAGCAGCTTGGGAGTGCCATGGCACAATGGCCTCCAGCTGACCCCAGGCAGGGTCTCCAGCTGCCAGAGCTAAGTGTTTGCAGCAAAGCCTGCATGCTTGGTAATGAAGATTTCAGGAGGAGCTCAGTGTGGTGCTGTACCTTTGGGGTGAACATGTAGATGAGGCCATTCACAGCTCCATGAAGTGTCAGTCCCCTGATGAGGTAAATGATGAGAACGCAGTAGGGCAGAGAGGCTGTGATGTAGACAACCTGCGGGGAGGAAGGGCAAACACCTTGGCCTAAGGAGTGCAGAAGACAGGGCAAAGCCACTGTGGATGGTCTCTGTCGTTTACACCAGGAAATCCCAGTGCTGTGTTTGCTCCCCTGGATTCACCTTTAGAGACATATTTTGCAGTACATCTAACGTTTGGGGCAGGTTTTAGGGACTCGGGTTTTTAAATCAACAACAAACACCTGTGCCACTGCTCCCAAAGGTCAACAGCTCAAACTATTGGCTGGAGGAACAGCAGCCTGCAGCTGGCTCTCAGGGACTCACTAGGCAAAGGTCATCTGTCCTCTGCTCTGGAGGAAGGTGAGCAGCCCTCATAAAAGACCAAAAATCAAACTATTTGCATTCAAATGTGAACAAGACTGAGTCAGTGTAACTCAGAGTAGGGGCAGCAGGAACTAAGTCTTCCCATGAGCTTTTGAGCAGACTCCTGGATTTGAATCTCAGTGTTCAGTCTCTACATTGGAAAAATCCACTTGTGTTAAAGCAAGGCAGACCCCAAATCACCTTCTTGCTGGGATGGAGCCCAATGGCTCACCCAGAAACCTCCATTAGAACTGGCAGCAAACATCCTTTCCCCAGCCCTTGGGAAGAGGAGGGGCTGGCTAATAACCAAACACTGCACTGCCTGGCCCCACCACAAACCTGGATCTGCAGCAGGTTCTCCTCCCCAGCGGGATAGGACAACCCTGCACCTATTGCCCAAAGCTGCTGCTGTCCCTGCAAAGGGCATGCCAGGGCAGCCGCTGCACCTCCTCAGTGAGGCTCTGCCTTCATGACACTCTGCCAGTGCTCATGGGCTGTCTACTTCTTTCCTGCCTCAAAAGCGAGCTGCAGCAAGTTGAAGAGGTTCTTTAGTTTACAGGCTTTTGGCTTTCTGCATCCAGCTAAGATGATTTGGGGATTAGAGCCCTCAGCCTGTTGCTGAGTGCAGGCTCAGCTGGGACACTGCTGTTTGTTCCCCCTGCCCCTCATAACTCCTGCTGGGAAGGAGCAGCCCTGCCTGCAGAGAGCAAGGAACAGAAGTCTCCTGGCATGGCTTTGTTGTGGCCAGTGGCCTCGTGCAGCACCAGCAGCCTGGTGGATGGTTCTGCAGCAGATGTGACTGCGTTTAAAGGACTTCTCTGGATCACTGCTTCAACATCACTCAGTGTTTCAGCTGAGCCTTCAGTGGCAGCTTAGCAGGACGGAGAGAGAGCAGGGCTGGCTGCTCTGGTTCGGCTGCCTGAGGTCAGTGGTTGGACTAGATGATTTTAAAGGTTCCTTACAACCAAAACGGCTCTGATCCCAACAGTGGCCACGGCTGCTGCTTTCCAGCACAGCCTGGGCAGGCTCTCACCTTGCCAGTGGACTCGGTGCCACGAAGGATGCAGAGGTAGACCACGAGCCAGGCCAGCGTCAGGCAGAGAGCCTGCTCCCACTGTATGCTGCCGCTGGCCTCCAGCGATGCGGAAATGTTCAGGGTCTGGCGGTACCAGAAGTACTGGGTGGAGGAGGTCTTCTCACATTCCTCCTCGTAGCCTGTACGGTTGCTGTTCAGGGGGCAGGTGGCCCATGGCAGGGGGTCCTGAGAGGGAGGGAGATGGAGAGAGCTGTCAGTGTGGCAGGGAGAGGCAGGGGAACAGTGGGATGAAGGCAAGGGCAGATTTCTGCACAGGGCTGGTTTGTCTCTGCATTGTGGGTGGAGGTGACCCCCTCCCCAGGGATTGATGCTTTTTGATCCACCCCTCTAGGGACAACCCTCTCCCCAAGGACAGATCTGTTCTGACCCTCTTCCCTGGGGATGTTCTGATCCTCTCCCCAAGTGCCAGCCCCACATGGGTGCAGGACGCCATGGCCACTGAGGCACAGGTAAGCAAGGCATCATGGTGCTGCCACAAATTGCACTGTGTGGTGGAGAAGACATCCAACACACCTGGGGACCCCACAGAGGGGTAACACCACTGCCTCATTATTTCTCCCCTTAAAAGCCTTGGGAGGGTTTCTGAAGCTTTTCCCCATGCCCAGCTGATGATGGTGCCACACAACATCCTGCACAGAGCCATTGCCTGCCCACGCACCTGGAAGGAGTGGAAGAGGTACCAGAATGCCCAAGCGTTTATCACATTGTAGTACATGGAGAGGAAGAAGGAGACAATGACGCTGGCAACGCCTGCGGGCACAGAGGAGGTGCAGCATCAGTGGCAGAGCCCTAACTGCCCAGGGCCCCATAACACCTTGGGTAGAGGTCACTGGGGCTGCCATGGTGGGAGCTCTGCCCATGCCCAAAGCATGCCCCTGCTGCTGCAGCCACCTCCTCCTGCTATCAGGGCCATCCTGCCCCACATCTTCTACTTTAGTTCCTAGGAGGCAGTGAACATTCAATGCGTCATGAAAATGAACAGGAAATTGATGCCAGTTTCTGTCACCAGGGTACATAACTAATGTCCTGTGAGTGGACATTGGCAGGCAGAAACTTAAGGCACCGTTTTGTCACTCCATGTGCAGCTTACTGAGAAGCTGCTCTTGGAAGCACCAGAGGATGCTCAACGCCCAGTGCAGGCAGCCCCAGGGGTTTGGTTTAGTGCTGGCCTTCACACCATGACTTTGGCAGCAGTGAGGTGCTGAGGGACTCACACCTCCAAGTCCAGGGAGCCAGCACAGCGAGCTGAGGTCTGGCCCCAGCGTTCCACAAGGTGCCTGGGTAACCCTTTGCTCAGCCTGGTGAGGCCCAGGAAAAACCCAGCTCCTGCCTGGTTCCTTCCCTGGCAGCCAAAACTTCCCATTCTGACAGCCTGCGTGCTGCCAGGGCACTCGGGGGGGCAGAGGACAGCTGAGCACATACCAACTCCACAGAGGTAGGGGCTTATGATCCTCCAGGCACCGATGCTGCCCTGCCGCATGCGCTGCCCCACGGCCAGCTCCAGGTAGAGCAGCGGCATCCCCTCGGCGATCAGCATGGTCAGGTAGGGGATCAGAAAGCCACCTGTGAAAGCAACCCAAGGCAGCATCACTGACACCTGTGCCAGCCACTGCCTGGGGCATCTGGTGAGCTGAGGGCACAGCAGCAGCTGCAGGCTGAAGGACATTCACACGGTCTGAGGCCTGTCCAAGGTGCCGGGGGTGCAGGGAATTTTCCGCATGCACTTGGCAGACTTCTGCTGTTAAACTGTGCCAACCCACACTCCGCTATGGCTGGGCTGCCCAGCTGCCTGGCACAGGGTTTGGGCAATGGTCAGGGCTGGGGCTGTTAAAGGGTAACTCATGGCCAGTCAAAGCTCATGAAAGATCACAACAGAGGCTGAGGGAAAGTTTTACTCCTTGTGTAGTGTTCAATGTGCTCAATGAAAGGTGAGAGCAACGTCCGTGTTGAGGAGAGGCTGGCGAGGGGCCTGGAGCCTGACCCAGGGAGCTGCTGGGGAGGTTTGGCCTGGAGAAAGAGGCTCGGGGGAGGCCTTCTTGCTTTCTACAGCTATCTGAAAGGAGGCTGCAGCAAAGGGGGGGCAGTCTCTTCTCCCAGGTAACAAGTGACAGGAGGAAAGGAAACAGCCTCAGGTTGTGCCAGGGGAAATTTAGGGGCGTTAGAAAAAAAATCTCAGCAACCCTTTTAGGTTCAGAAGACTGGAACAGACTGCCCCCAGTCTTAAGTGCTGGAGTCATCACCCCAAAGGGATTCCCAAGCTGTGGTGCTGAAGGACATTTTTTAGTACTGACTTGGCAGTGCTGGGTCAGTTGGACTTTATGATCTTAATGGTTTCCCCAACCATGAACAGAGTTTTCAGGAAGTATTGAACTCTAGGCTGGCTTAAAAAACAACCCAGAACACCCAACCCCAGCTCCCCCCCTCCGCCTCAGAGCTGAGCCTGCAAGCACCAGCAAACAGGTAAAGGCTTTGCCCACAGGGAGCAACCCCTGGGATGCAGGCACACAGCCTCCTCTCATCCCGCACCTGCTCATACCTGCTGTCCCACATGGATTGCCACAGGAGTGGTCTTGAGGAAGAGGAGCAGCAGGAATGGGCAGCCTGGGAGTGAGGGAGGGCAAAAGGCCTTCGTGTCCAACGAGAAGGATGCACTGCTGCTGAAACAAACCCTAATCCTTGTCCTCCCCTTGAGGCTCACTTCAGAAAGCTGCTGACCGAGTCAAACCTTGGATTTTAGGGAAGCCTTTCCTGCTTCCCCTTTTACAGCAGGCCAAACTCTTTACGTAAACATCTCCCGCTCAGGTTTTAATCCGCAGCATTAACATTCCTTGCAGCGGGCTCTGCACAGCGTCTCGGGGCAATCGTCCTCGGCAGTGCCCGAGGCACACAGCTGTGAATAAACACTGAGCAATAAGCAGGTTTATTCTGGGAATTAATTTCCCACCTCCTGGCTCTCTCCTTATTAACAACCCCTTTGTTAGTCTGTTAGATAACTTCCTGTGCCCCAAGGGAGCTGCTGGAGGTCCGAGGGCTCCCGCAGCTGCTCCATCCCAGCAGTGTGCTGCCACCAAGGGGAGTTCTGCCGGGAGAGGAGGGGGAAATCAGCCTTAGTCCCCCTGCAAAGGCTCTTCTGCCCTCCCAGCAGCGTTATCACATACTCGGCACTGGCTTTGCCACCTTGCCAGGAGGAGCTCCTTCACACTTGCTCCGCACACCAGTGCTTGCCACAGCTGGCGGCACAGGGCCTGAACCCTTGCTCTGCACCCTGTCTGCACACAGATCACCCTCCTGATGCTACTTTCCATACACACAGAGAATGCTTTGGGCTGGAAAGGCCCTTTAAAGGCCACCTAGTCCAACCTGCAGTGATCATCAACTAGATCTGGATACGCAGAGCCCCATCCAACCCGTCTGTGAATGTTTGCGGGGATGGGGCACCTCCCAGCTCTCTGGACAACCTGTGTCAAGGTTTCAAACAGCTGTCCACCTTTACCCAGAGGTTAGAACCAAAATGCCACATGCAAGTGCCTCACAGCAGCCCTATGAACCAGCTCCTCAACTGCTGTGAGCCAGCACAGCTCCACTGAGCTCCCTGCTCATTTATACCTGCCCTTGTTTCCTATCATGCCAACCACCTGTGCCCCAGGTCTGCTGGAGGCACTAGGCTTGGCCAGCAGCATCCCCACCCCTGCTCAGCATCCTGTCTGGTCACCAGGGGCTTCCTTGCTGAAGGTTGAGCACCCATGCTGCTGTAAAACCATTCCAGCACTTCAGCCTGGCCCAAGCTCCTTACAGTGCTGACTGCACCTGAGAAGTCTGAACCCCCTGCTCAGCTCAGCTCTTGGAGAAGAGCAAGGAGGAGGCAAATTGCTATAAACAGGGCAGGGAACCATACAGCCTGCCAGTACCCATTTTATGAGTGTCATCAGTAATAAGGGTGCTCTGCTGGGCAGGACAGGGACTGCCTCTGTGCTCTTCTACAAGGAAGATGCCAAACAAGCTGCTTCTGGCATCCTTCCTAAGCCCAGTGCCTGGCATGTCCAGCTGTAAAGTTCCTGAGACAATACTTTGTCTGCATGTGTTTTGCAGACCCGGAAAGCCACTGAATCCTCTAAGTGGGCAGTGAGAAACAGTGCAGCAAAGCCAAGCTTACTGTCTCACAGCAGGGAGAGCTGAGCTTTTCCCCTGGGAAATTCAATTTGTGAGAAACCTCTCACAAAATCTTGTTTTCAGAAAATACTTGGGGATATTTAATCTTTTTCTTTCCAGGTTCATCAAGTGTTCCAGCTTTGGTTACACTTCAGAGAACGTTCACTATCTACTACACTACTGATGGCTAGTATGAGGCCCTGGTGTCAGGGTTTGGCTGCCCTTCAGGTCACCTGCCAAGTAAGGCCGTGCAGCTAACAGCATGCAGCAACGCTTGATGCTAAGCTTTGTGCTAGGCTCACTGTCAGACACAAAATCTTTACATCTAGGTAGAAGGACAGAGCCACAACTGCAGCATGTCTATCACTAGTGCTACCTGAACCACCCAAGAAAGCTCCAGCTCTAGCTTCTGCTGTCACTTCTCCCACTGTGTTAGAGATCCTACAGGGCAGCTCCGATCCAGTCCCAGTGCTCAGCTGGCTCCTCAAAACTAGCACAAAGTAACCACCACACAGAGTCAGCAGCAAGCACTGACCCAAAGCACAGCAGCAAAGAGCACTCAAACTCATCTTCCTGAGAGGGAGGCAGACACAGACCAGAAGCAACCAAGGCAAATGCTCATCATGTCACTGAATGTAACTGAGCTGGGCCCAGCAACGGGCCCAGAGAGGCAGAGCAGCATAGACCTGGCATGTCTTACAGAGAGGCTCCTCCTAAGGGCTGCTGACAGTCATTAGCCAGTGGCAGCTGTATGCTACCACAGATCATTAGTTAACTCATCTCATTAACGGGTGTGATTTAAGGAACAATAGTTGCAATACAGACCTCATCCTTCTTCAGTTTGGACATAGAAGGATAAACTTTCTAAGAGCTTTTGGTTGGGAACCCAAACCAATTTTTTTCCCCCATCTTCAAAGCTTTTGGGAGGGCTTCAGCTGTGGAACTGATGGCTGAGTTTCAGCTAACTTCAAGGCAGAATTGTAGCCAAGTTATAACCAAGTAAGGCTTTGTGAAAAGGACACATTAATGGCAAACTTGAAGTGACACAGCCAAGCCTTACATCAAACCAGTGAGAGTATCTTCTATTCTCACTATGTTCCAAGTCCCCATATGGGACCTCCACGAGGCCTTCAGAGTGGTTCAATGAGGGCAGAAAGTATATAAATGAATACCATCTGTACCTAGCCCTCTCCACCACTCTAGGTGGACCTACCCCTCCCTCCCTATCTCCATCCTTTCAGAAAACCAGGGCCTTCCCACAGCTTCACTGCATGCACAGCAAACAAGTGCTACTGCACCCAGGCAGCTGTCAGGCACCAGCCTGGTGCTACACAACATGAGAAGTAAAGCAGCAAGAGAAGAGATTGCACAGCAAGGAGCAGCCAGACCTGCAGGATGGACAACATGCACTCAAAGCTGGCTGCAACCCTCCTCAAGGGAAGCAAGAGACAGAAGCCACACTCACCTCCCCCATACATCTGGCACAGGTATGGGAACCTCCACACATTGCCCAGGCCCACAGCATAGGAAATGCAGGCAAAGACGAACTGCAGGGGATTGTCCCACAGTGGCCGGGACTTCTCCATTGCCTGTTCGCAGAGCTCCCAGCAGAGCCTCGCTGCCTTCAGAGCTCCAGATACTGTGCCAACCCTGCCCCAGACTCCACGCCAGCCCAGCTTGGAGGGGAGGGCAAGGCGGAGGAGCCAGGCTTGCCAATTCCTATCAAGCTTTTTAATTACTAATCTCATTAACCACGGTAGGAATGCTGGTAAATAGATTATGGACACGCACACAACAACAGCGATGGTGCTGTGGGTGAATAGCTGCTTGGGTTTGGGCTGGCATTTCTGGGAAGGATGCAAGCCCAGGGGATTTCGTCAGCTCTCATGCCAGCTTGACACCAAGGGGAAGTGGGGCCCTGAGTTGGAAACAGGACACTTTCCTCAGAGGCTCTTCCCTGACAGTGGCATTCCTGCACGAGGCACCAGCTCGGGTTCGGTGGCACAAGGAAAGGGTTCCCATGTCATTAGCACTGGGCTCAGTGGCCATTAAGAGCTGCCACTCTTACCACTTGCCCTAAACAGGTCCTTGGCCATCCTTTGCACCCTGGTGCTCATCCCAGCTAGCCCAGCAGACTCTCTTGTTCCAAAGATGGCCTCAAAACAGTCCCCATCAGCCACACTCTGAGTCTCCAGGAGTACTCACCCTGCCCATGCTCTGCTTGGGGACACCTTGCTGCAGCCTTCTAACAGCTAAAGGGAACCTGGAAGAAAGATGGGGACAGACTTCTCAGCATGGCTCATTGTGACAGGACAAGAGGTGACGGTTTGAAAATAAAGGAGGGTGGCGAAACACCAGCCCAGGTTGCCCAGCAAGGTGGCAGATGCCTCATCCCTGGAAACATTCCAGGTCAGGTTGGATGGAGCTCTGAAAAACCTGATCTAGGTGGAAGTGTCCCTGCTTGCTGCAGGGATGTTGGAGTAGATGACCTCTGAAGATGCCTTCTGTGATTGTGTGAGGACACAACAGCCTCAGCCTCTTTTCACTGAGCTTCATACACAAACCCCACTGCTACAGATGGACTTTTCTGAGGGGCTGCTCTTCTCAAATGCTTTTAAGCAGCAGAGACCAAACATACATAGAGGCCACTGAGAAAAGGTGGCTGTGACCTGCTGTGGAGGCCGAAGGACCCCAGAGGCCTTTGGTTTGTCTGAAAGCACATGGAGATACCAGGTCAGAGGGTGAACCCTGTGCCCTTGGGCCTCTGCCAGGGTACACTTTGAGCTCAATCCCTTCAGACAGGTCTCCCACCGAAGGAGGCTGCCGGCGGCGTCTCCAGCAGCGAACAGGGGCTGAACAAGTCCAAGGACTCAACTTCCTTCCTCTCTCTGTGATATTCTTCAGGCCAGGCCTGGGCACCTTTCAGGTCCATTTTACAAATTATTCTCACTCAGCTGCTGTCACTCCTCCAGCACCAGCAACTCGCTCCCTGCCAGGGCTGTGTGTGCTGCTCCAGCATCCCATCAGGCACTGGCAGAGCTGAGTTCCAGCTGTGGGTACAGGTGAGAATCCCTGCTGAGGGGCTTTGGATGCAAGCCCAAGCTTCAGAGTGTGGCCTGCAGCACAGAGACCAGCAGCATAAAACTTTTGCATGCTAGAAAAGGGACTGCAAGAGGTTTGTGCATCTCCTGTAAGGGAATCCACTCCTCATGCTGTGTTTTAGCACTGCTGGGAGTGAAGGCTGTATTTGGAACACAGCAGGGTTTGCTCCATAGCAGCTCTTCTCTGAGGGAGCTTGTGGCTGTTCTGCAGCATCCTTGCAGTTCTGGTCTTGCCCACGGCCAGCCCAAACACATCTCCTGGGTAACCCTAATCGTGCTGGGAGGAGCAGTGACAGGGAATTCGAGATCCATACGTTACTGAAGCCAAGGACACCACTGTCCCACATCCTGACAGCTCTTGGACACCATTACAGGTGAAACATCTGCCCAGTTATTATAAACTCACATCAAACTTTTTTTTGCCGTTAATTCCCTATTTTTGGGAGCCAGGGGTTGACAAGATGGCTTCAGCACCTCAACAGAATACTGGAGCTTCTGAAATCCCCCTTTTTGGAGTAAAAATAACATGGATTTGGTTTAAAAGTTCAATATTTACCAAAAACACAAACCAAACAAACCCAACGTTTTATGTAAGGGGAAGGGGAAGAATTTCTTATAAATTCTGAGAAATGAGCATTTTAGACTCATGGAGTTAATTTTTTGTAAAGTTTCTATGGTGGGGCAGACACTTTCACTTTTTATCTATTACAAGTTCTGCTGACGAACAGCCCAGAGCAGCAGCACTTGGGATGAAGCCGCAGGAACAGATGCTGCTGCTGAGCATCCACAGGTTAAACATTCCCTGCTCCTGCACTCCCTCCCATTACATTTCAAACTGTTCTGATGGCCTGGGGGAGCTGTGCAGGCAGAGGGGTGTGGTGTCCTCAGCCGGCTCGGCCCGGATCAGGAAGTCCATGTGCAGTGAGATGAATCCTTGTCTCTCAAACCTCAGCCTCACGGCAGCTGGGATCACAGCCTGCTGGGCTTTTTCCAGAGGCAGTCATGCATGTAAGCACCCAGCAAAGTACTATCGGCCCGAGGCTCCTTCAGAGCCAGGCTTTACAAACCCTCAAAGGTATTTAAACAGCTGATAAGAAGGAGTTCTGGCTGTGAGTCTTCCCATACACATATCAGATAAAATTATCTCCTTTGAACTTCATCTGGGTGGGGGAAGGACTTGGCCTTTATCTTCAGGGACAAAGATAAGCTTCCAGTAGACACAGCAGGAACTTAGAATCATTTCACTGCTCCTGTTAAAAGGACAATTAGATTTTTTTCACAAAGTACCTGACAAAATTTGAGAGTTTGGGGAGCAGGTAAGAAGGACAGTGAGGGATTCACCCCCACAGCATGCCAGAGCCTGATGGGACAATATGAGAACTGCCCTCTATAAGCCTAACCAGAAGCAGAGAATCACTTCAGTGTGAAGTGAGAAACTGGAAGTGGTTAGGTGAAGGTTCTCACTGCAAAGCCTGGGTTTGCATCTCTTGAAGCCAAGCACCTCTCCAGCTCCTACAAATGCAGACAAAACCAGCATCTGTGGTCCCACCAATAGGCTGGGGACCATGAATCAAGGGTGTGAGAGACACTTAGCAATCCTGTTGGTGAAAGAGATGGAAACAAGGAAGAAAGGAAGGGCAAGCAGCAGTGGAAAAGGTCTGCTACAGACTACATAATTCTACCAGGCAGCCTAGACTGCAACAATGCTACACCAAACCTGCAGGATGGCTCACAGGCTATGCCAGCTGCTGGGTGTAACTGGGGATGGTGGTGTCTTCTCCAAGCAGGCATTAGGATTGCTCACCACTGCTTGTTGCTTAGTTCCAAACTGTAACTGATGCCCTTAAGACCTGTATCCCAAAGTCACATCCATCCAGCCTCTTAATCACTCTTAAAACTGTTCTGCATTACTTCAGCCAACAAAAGCGTGCCTGAGCAGAGTCCCCCTTTTTTATTTTCCTTGCTTTTCTTTAGCATCACAGCTCTATCCATCTCCTGACTGGGTGGGTTTTCAGGGTGTGCCCCCCAGGAAGGTGCACTCAGCAGTTCTGATTCACAGAATTGCACCCAACTCACCCAGACCTAAGAACTGGTCTGCATAAAACAAGAGCCAAAACCTGGCACCTCGCTAAGATCAAACAGGTTACCTGGCCTTTTCGGTCAGTCCTGCTTGTCTCCTGACAGCTCCTGCTTCCTCTGTCAAAGCTTGCCTGCCGCTTGGGGAAGTCTCTGGGTAGCCTTCCTGTCCACCACCAGTTGTCAGTCGTGAGCTGTCCTGGCAGGGTTGTGCAGCAGTCACCCAGCAGCACCATCGCTTACACTGCACTCCAGTAACAGCTTCCTACAAATAATCATTGCAAAACAATTTTCAAGAAGTCTGCTGAAACAGAATGCCAAGTATCTACCCACCTTCCTTCAGAGAAGAGCTGACTCCAAACAGGCTGCTGACTGTCCAAGGGGAGTCTCTGATAAGGGAGGCAGATGGTAGTGCTTTCAGGGAGTCTGCAGGCAGCCAGAGCAGGGCAGGAATCCTGGACAAATGCTTTTGGTGGGACAGTGTCAGAGTTAAGGGCCATAGGGTAACTCCATGGCACATTCTCTGCTCAAAGCCAGTTAGAAACATTGACAGCAGTTACAGTGGCAGTTCCTATCTGCTCACACACAAACTTACCTTAGTTACAGTCAAAGCCAACTAAATGTGTTTTAAAAGGCACATCCTCCTAGAACAGATCAAGCTGTTGAAGCTGAATCCATTCAGCTACTTGACACCTCAAGACAATTCATCTTTATTTCCTGAGTAAGAATCATTTCACAGCAGTGTGGCAGCATCTGGAACCACACAGAATCCAGCAGCCCTCCCTGACAATGTCAGGAGAGGGGAATCAAACTGGAGAATCTTCAGAACTGAAGTGGAATGTAAGTGCCTGGCAGGTGTCTGGGGTACTCGCAGCAGTTTGTCAGGAGCAGAGGGGCACTTGCAGCTGAAACGTTACCGTCTACCAGCGCTTACCTCAGGGCGTTTAGAAAGGGCTGTTAAGGACCAGACAGCCTGAGGAGTACTTTACCTGCAGTTAAAGCACAAGGGGTGATACTCTTGCCTCCTTAGGGTGGCAGCATGCAGCACTGTGGCTCCTCTCTTCACCACCACCACCTGCTGAACTCAAACCAACCTTATGGCACAGGGCTCTTTGTCACCTTAAAAAGCCAACACTTAAAGAGGCTGAGCTGCCCAGATTTCACTTCTGTAGGAAATACTCTTTAGTCTGCAAGATAAAACAACCCTAACCTGAAAGAGATTGAGTCCTCCAGACCAGCCAGTTACAGACGCTGCCTGTTTAGATCTTCCCTTCAGGCACGACTAGGGAATTAACAGCTGGAGTGGAAGGAATGGATGATGTCTGAGCAGTGGAATGAACTCCTGAGGAACAGAGCCTGATAAAAGCAGTGTTAGAATTGATACCTCAGGGACAGAAGAGAAGTTTAAGAAACATGAGACAGTCAGGAGTGGTCCAGATGTCATCTCCATCTTCAAAACACTGTATCTATCTCAACAAAAAGAGCTGCTACTGTAAAATGCTCCAGGGCTTCTTTGGCAGCTAATCACCTCTGACAGGTGATGCACTCTTCAGCAAGAGCTCCAGACATGACCTTGACTTGTGTACCACAAACCAGAGAAAGCAGCACACTGCTCTCCTCTGCTGAGCCAGAGATCTCCAAGACAGCTCACAGTCGGGGCTCCAATTCACACTGCACAGTTCTCAACAAGATTTGCCTTCCTTGTTTGAGGAGATAGCCAGGTCCTGTAAAACTCCATTCAATAGACACAAAACCCCCAAACAGTTCTAAAAAACATTCCTATTGAAAAAACAGTTCCTTAAGAACTAAATGTTTGAAAACACAACGGCTTTATTTGGAGTAAAATACCACATACACATGAACAGGGACAGACCAGCAAGGGGGATGCACTGCTGGAGGCTGCCAAAGTGCACAGCAGAGGATTACACATAAGAGACTTGAGAGAAGTAAGCTGCTTTCTACTAATGTTACACTGAGAAAGGAGATGAACACATAAAATAACTTACTGCCCAGGAAAGTTGCTCCAGTAGCAACCTTTCCAATGATCACCCTAGGGTGAGGGGCACTGGCAAAATGGGAATCCACCTGCTGATGTCTGAATTTGTTTCAAATAGTTTCCAGTGAAGAGGAAGAGCTGCAAGCAGTGCCTCTCTCTGACAGGGCCCAGCACTGCTGCTGGAACACATTCACCTCACTGGCTGATGAACACTCTCTAGCAAAGCCTTGCTGCCCACCTGTCACACATGCCCAACGTGAAACAACATGGAGTGATTTTGTTTCCTCCTTTTTACTTTTCACTTGTGGCTACATTAACAGAAGTGACAACTCCAGTTGCCACCTCAGAGGTATCAAAAACCCTTTCTTTTTTAAACTTCCTCACCAAAAATCCCCTCCTTTCTTTGTAGAGAATGACCTCAGCTCCTCACTGAGCTTCTCTGCAATTTCTCAAGGAACATTGATGGTTAAGAATTAAAAACACAGCTACAGAAACTAATCCCCCTAAAATGTAGGCTTACAAAGAGGCAAGGTGGGAGTTTCAGTGTGTTATTAGTATCAATAAGAAGTACTTGTAAGCAATAGAAGCAAGAAGCTATACCACTCAAAACAAAAGTTAATTAAAAATAATACCAGTTCACATTTTCTTTCTATGGCAGCTTCCGACAGAGCAGCTGGTTTGGGTTTGTTAGTCCTCTGGCTCATATCTGAGGATCATAAACACATACATGCATCAGTCAGTACAGCAGGGCAGGAAACACTCAGACATTTTCTGTCTAAAGAAATTCTAAAACTCCAGTACTGAACTCCCTCCACTAGTGCCACACTCCCACGTGGCTCAGGGCACAGACCAGAGTATCTGTGCACCGGGCCAGCTGCTGCTTTGAAAACTGCCCAGCTTATCGAGCAGCAGAAAGACAATGGCCAGGAACCTACCTACAATTCCAAAAGGCAGGCAGAAATTTCAACGGCAGTTTTAAGTTCCACTTCTGTCCCCCTGCAGCATAGGTCTGGGCACCCACGTTGCCCAGTGCAGGACTACTTTGTACTCTCTCCATGCTAAGTTCCCTCAGTACTTGCTAAGCGGTGGCTCCTGCTGCACACACCAGGCCAGTCTGCTCACCTAGGACTGGTCTGTCAAACATCGGGGCACAGCCTACCAGAAATCCTTTGAAAGGAACAATTTCTAGTCTGGTTTAGAGTCAGTGCCAGGGAGCAGGCCACAGAGCAGAAGGCTGATGTGCGGGCAGAAGAGCAGCACTTACTTGGCCAGCTTTTTCCGCAGGTCTTTTATCTGCTCGTTCTTCTTGCTGAGGATCTCTTTCATGTTGCGGTAGGCAGCTGTTTGCTGAAATTTCTTCTCCAGCTCCTGCATAGTATCAACACCACATTATTTCTGCATTTGAAAAACCACATCAGTATCACTTCCTTAAAAGAAGATGACTTCTTTTCTCCTCTTTTACTTAGTGGGATTTGGATGCAGTCAGCTAAGTAGCTTCACAGAAGACTATGGGCAGAGATTAACATTTTCTAACAAAGTCATGCTATAAGTCTTCTGAAGACTTGCTCTCTACAGCTCCCTGAAAGGAGATTGTGGTGAAGATGCTGTTGGTCTTTTCTCCCAACTGACAGCATGAGAGAAGTTGTGCCAGGGGCGGTTTAGGTTGGACATTAGGAAAAGCTTCTTTACTGAGAGTGGTGAGGTGTTGGAAAAGGGTGCCCAGGGAGGTGGCAGAGTCACCGCCCTGGAGGTCTTCAGAAAGCTGTAGATGTGGTGCTTCAGGATATAGTTCAGTGGTCATGGTAGTTGGGTTATGGTTGGACTCAATGATCTTCTAGGTCTTTTCCAACCTTAATGGTTCTGTAATTCTAAGCCTGGGGATATACTTTTCATTCAAAAGCTGCGCAGACAGATGGGCAGTTGGTAAGTATTCACACAGCTAACACCACTTTGCTCTTTCATGTACAATGTGCTTTTCCCTTGGCATGGGATAAAAAGCAGACAAGCACAAGTGTGACCCAGGAACCTCTGCAGCCTGCAGCGCATGCTTGTTAAATTAGTGGTCAGTTAAAATGAGAGGCTCTCACTCTCACATCAGCCAGTAGTTAGAAATCACAGAATTACAGAATGGTCTGGGTTGGAAGGGACCTCTAAAGCCATCTAGTCCAACCCCCTCTGCAGTAAGCAGAGGCATCCTCAGCTCTCCCTGTTCCATTAGAAGGAAATGCTAACCTTCTGAGCTGTGGACAGCTGATCCTGAACCTTAAGCAAATCATGCTTTGTTGTCACCAAGTTGTCTTCCAAGAATTTTTGGTTTTCAGTAGCGTCATTCAAAGTCTTCTCAAACTGGCACTTCAAAGCTGCCACTTTATTTTCCAGTTCAGTAATGTCCTGGTTTGCATCAGTCTTCAATAGAAGAAATATTTAAAATGTGTCAAATTCAAGAGAAGTTTAAAATGTCAAGTTCAAAATCCCATCAAGGTACACCTGAAGTGTTTACATCATTCCCACAAAGCCTAAATTATACATACTGTAACCAAAAGAAAAAGGAAAAAAAACCAAAAACCATCAGAACAGCTAAAGCACTGATTTCTAACCCTGAAAATGTGTTAATAACTGCATTTGGAGATGGCTGGATGCCTATTTTTGAAACCCACTATCTCCAGTTTAGCTCAAATTCTCTAAAGTACAATGATCCAGGATGAGGCTCAAGCAGCAGCATCTTGAAAAGAACAAAACCTTAAGGAAGCTCCGTTCCTTGTCCTGTCTGGAAGGTGGGACTGGAGCAGAGGAAATGCTGAGTGAGTGGCAGGGTGTAGTGCTGTATCATATTTCAGATCAGAACAGACCATTTTTCTAACCTGTGGCTTAGGTCATCTATGTCAACACTCAGTATCTTCAAGTTAAAGTGATCGAGCAGAGCAGCTCCTCCCAAACCACTCTTCACACTCAGTGTGGGGAACCATATTAGCCACAAAAAAAAGAAGCAGAGATCTGCAGACCTAAGAGTTGGTTCTTCAGAACTCCTGTTTTTTGTCAGTCTCTTGTCTGTCCCAAGGGTTTGCAGACTGCTGCTGGGACAGGCAGTTGGGTCCCTGGGATTCCACTGACACCATCCTACCAGAATACAGAGGGACGCCAGAGGAAGTGCAGCATCTGCTCCAGGTGACTGACACTGGGGTTGAAGCTGTGCAATCCAGCACTACCTACCAGCTAGTCTGCACAAAAGCTCTACCTGCCTCTAAACAGAACATGTCACAGCTGGGGAAGAAAGGGACAGACTAGGGAGAGCAAATTAAGATACGGAGGCTGAAGATAATCAGCAGCCCTGGCATTGGGGCCAACTTGTGTTTGACCAGACAGGAAGGTGGAGATTTGGTTCCCATCTTTAAGAACTACAAACATTATTATACAGGATTTAATAAACCCTTTAATACTTTGAACCCTTAACTCGAAGATTAACAAAACAGATTAAGAAAATATTTGCCAGGGCTGACAAATCAATCAATCAATCCTCTAATTGAATACAGATTTTAAAAGTTACTAGATAGAATGATAACATATTAAGAAAGCCAAGTACATACCATAAACCAGTTAGAAAGCAAAACAAAAAGAAATGGGGATTAAAATACGAAAATTAAAGTGGGAAATGTTTTAGGATATTGAATTCCACTTCCAAATCTGTAAATACTGCAGGAATTTAATAAATTCAGCTTCTCAAAATAATGGGATGAAAGTGTTCTAATTTTGCTACACATTTGGACTGAAATGCTTTCAATCTGAGAAAGTTGAACAGCCTTTAGAAAATGAAAATTGTTGACAAAATACAGGTACAGACTTTTAAAAACATAGATTTACACATCTCAACCTGCACAACTCCCAGCTTCTTATGTTTGGGTTTTTTACCTGCAGCAGCAACTCAGCACTTTTGAATCCTCATTTACAAAACGCCCCAGTACCCAATTTGGGCAGAACATTTACCATCTGGCCCCTGGTCACTGCCAGTTGTTGCAAAGCTTCCCTTCATGTTTAAGATGAAAAGAGGCTGGGCATTTACACATCAATATTTAGGGTTTTTAAGGCAGAAGTGAGAAGCAGCAGGTCTGGCTTGTGCCTGTCACTATCAAGTGTGATAAATGCTTGAAAGAATTTGGTGTCCTGCTGGTGTCCTAAAGCCCAGCTTAGGAATCATTCTTCCATTCATAAAGAGGCAGAAGCAAACCAAGTTGTATCTGCTTGCACAGACGCCCCCCTGAGAAGACACTCTGGACTGCTACTCCCTGAGAGCACCTGAACACTCCTTTCTGATCAGGATTCCTCCTGGCCTATGTGGCCTGAAATGCAGGTGATAGCAACTAAGGTTCTGTCTGACCTGCAGACAGACAGCCTGCAGGAACAGAAGGCAGCCTGACTTGGGGGTGTGCCAGCTAAGCGGCACACTGCAGGCACCGACTCCAGAGGTACAGGCAGCTACTGGGCAAGAGGCCTCAATGACATTTACCTTTTGGTCTCCTTGGATCACCTGTAAATCCTTCAGGGACTTCTCCAGCTTGACCTTCTCATCTAGTGCAGCTGTAGCCTGTAATACACCGACAATGTAAAACCTCGGCAGCACTTTAACTGAGAACATAAGAACAATAACCATGGAACTCTTACAATCTGCAGCCAGCATGAAGCATCCAAGTTCACAGGGAACTTACCTGTGTTTCTATGGTCCTCAGCCTGGCCTTCAATTTCTCATTTTCTTCTTGGAGATGAGCAACTGTCTGAGTTAACAAACAAGCAAAGTCTGTGAACACTCTGGTGCTACTTTCAGTTTCCAAAATACTTCAGGTAAGAAAATACACTTCAGGGCTGAGGAAAGCAAACAAGCTTCTAAGGGTTTAGGGTTTATAAAGAACAAGAAATCAGCAGGCCATTCATTTATTGGTTTCTGCCTCAGCAAAAAATCCATTCTCCAATTCTGATGTACTATAGAGGGACTTAAATCTGGCACATGCTTTACTGAATTGGGACTAGTGAGTTCAGCATTTGATTACTAGCAAGATTCATGACAGAACTGCAGACCTTTTGTATTTTCAGTCAACAGCCAAGTGAGAATTTATTTGTAGCTCCTGTTTAAGAGACAAATGCCAGGTTACCATGCATCACCTTCTGTGCCACAGGAAGCAGCCATGTTTCAATGGGCAATGCAAATTCACCACATGAACGATTGATTTTTGAGAGAAAAAAGCCCACATCAGAGGCACATATTCAACCCAAACTGCTGTGAAACAGACTTTGAAGTTACTGTTGAAAGAGAGCCACCTTGACCTGTAAGAAAATACAAGTCTGAATTCTGCAATGCTTTGATTATCCTAAGTGCTAACAGCAATTTGATTCAGACACTGCACTTGACAGATCACTTTGGGAATGCAGGCTACAGCACAGAAAGTGCAACTCCTTGCACTTTAACTTAGAAGTGCATTGGAAGAAGCGTGGTGCTTAAAAAAAGTTCAATGGAAACAAATTCAGTAAGAATTACTGCTCACAGTAAACACCAGAACGTGTTTTGTGATTTTGAAAATCTTTAGTGAGATCAGAGGTTTTCAAAACTAGTAAATTCCCAATTCTTTAAGCACCTCTTTGTTTAGGAGGAATTTAACCAATCAGCAAAAGAAAAAAGCTGGATGTAGTAAGACTGACTTCAAGTGAGACAGAAAATGTTCTATAACCTAAGCACTCAGCCAGCTACATCTCTTAATTTCCTCTCTTGCTGGCAAGCCAGTTGCATGGAACAAACTGAATACTGCTTTCTACTCATTTACCTCCTTACACTGAAAGAGAAACATTTACAGAAATGTTTTGCAAAAGGAGGGTCAGTAATCAGATATTGGAGATCATAACCACACAAGAAATTCAAGAGGCTTTAGAACACTTACTGATTTCTTAGTGCTATTTTATGTTCTGGGGTATGCTACCTCCACATCTACACAGAGGCAGGCACACCATACAAACAGCAGTGTACACTCAGCTGAGCAAGCAGCACAGCCACTGACCACAGCTGAGCAGACAAGTTCTCACCTTGTTTAGCAGCTCTGACCCACCTTCATTTAACGGAGCCAGTTTGGGCTTAGTGAGATCTGCACTGGGCTGAAGAGATAAAGGTTAAAACAATGAATTCTGCAGATTTCTGGGAGGAAGAAGTGTATTTATTTAGTCTGTAAAATAACTACTGGCAGTCAGTTCAGCCTTCTTTGGTAAGGCAAAGAATCTCAGGTTCATTTTTAAGCAGTGCATGGGCTCCTAAGTTATATACTTCACTTTCAGCTGTGGTTAAACAATAGTACTACATGAAAGGATTCCTAACTCAGATTTACATAAGGCTACCAATGCTGCAGCAACCAAAAGACAAAGCAGCAAGGAAAGAAAATATTTGAGTGATTCAAATATGTATAAATGCTTAAGCAAACTATGAACTAAGTATAGCTTCATGCTACAAACCATAATCATACAAGAGAAGCTGGAGTCACATCTGCATTGTGGAACCTTCCCAGCTCTTGACTCCATGCTTGCAATGTTCCAATCTCACCCCAGTTTCCAGGGGGAAGGGAACCCAGGAGCAGATGCTCCAGCACAGCCCTGGTCTGGCTGACTCTGGGATGAGGACTGAGGCAGAAGCTGCTGTGTGGCAACAGCCAAGGCAATTCAGTGTAAGTCTTGGTGCTGAACTGCAGAACACTGCTTTTTGGAGACTCAAAGATTGCTTTGAAAAAGGGTGGGGGTTTATGTGGGTTTTCTCTCTTAAGCACAAGGAGCACTAAGTACTTTAAACATGTCTCCTGACTCCACATGACACTTGATGATTTGATTAAAATAGAACTCTACCTTCTTGTTTGAAGAGGTAAATTCTGACTTTTCAAATTCAGCAACCTGCTCCAACAGTTCTCTTGAAAAGAAAAGGAGGCATTTGTTTACCCAAAAGCTAACCTATGCAACACATTTTACCAGGCTTTATTTACCCAAAAGCTAACCTATGCAACACATTTTACCAGGCTTTATTTACCCAAAAGCTAACCTATGCAACACATTTTACCAGGCTTTATTTACCCAAAAGCTAACCTATGCAACACATTTTACCAGGCTTTATTTACCCAAAAGCTAACCTATGCAACACATTTTACCAGGCTTTATTTACCCAAAAGCTAACCTATGCAACACATTTTACCAGGCTTTATTTACCCAAAAGCTAACCTATGCAACACATTTTACCAGGCTTTATTTACCCAAAAGCTAACCTATGCAACACATTTTACCAGGCTTTATTTACCCAAAAGCTAACCTATGCAACACATTTTACCAGGCTTTATTTACCCAAAAGCTAACCTATGCAACACATTTTACCAGGCTTTATTTACCCAAAAAACTAACCTATGCAACACATTCTACCAGGCTTCATTTACCCAAAAAGCTAACCTATGCAACACATTCTACCAAGCTGATGCTACACCTTTTACTGCATATAAGATTCTCAATAGAAGTCAAGAACGAATTCCTACACAAACACAATAAATGCAACAGCTCACACCATGCTGCAGTATGGTATATGTATGATGTAGCATCACTGATTAAAATATCTCACTGGACAAGGGCTTGTTAAGCAAGTCCTATTGCCGGCTCTTGACAGATTCATTCAAGTAAGGACACTGCAAGTGAAAACTTGTGGCAAATCTGAAATTGTGTATAGATGGAAGCTTTGAAACTAAGCTATCATTGACATAACAGCAAAAGGGGAGGTGGTTACAAAACAGAATGCAGGCAGTAACAGGAAGGCTTTCCCCGCAGCAGGGCACTGCCAGCCCCGGGCGTTACCGGTTCTCCAGGTCGGAGACGTCTGTCTGCAGCCTCAGGTACCACTTCTCTGCCTGGGAGAAGAGCTGCCGCAGGAGCAGCACATTGGTGTAGGTTGTGTTTATGAGTTCTGACTCCACTTCACTGTGCACAACAGTCTTCAGCCCATCCAGCATGTCTGCCACCTCATCCACCGTGAAGGTCTCCTCAACAAGCCTGAACAGAGCAGTCAAGACAAGTCAGGTGTGATAGGAATGGCCATCACAGAATGGCTTAGGCTCAAACCTCAGGACATCTACTGCAACCTCCCCACCATGGGCAGGGACACCTCTCAGCTAGACTAAGCTGCTCAAGGCCTCATTCAACCTGGCCTTCAGCACCCCCAGGCAGGAGGCAGCCACAGCCTCTCTGGGCAGCCTGTGCCAGACTCTCACCACCCTCCTAATGAAGAACTTCTTGCTCATCTCCACTCTAACCCTGCTCTGCCTCAGCTCCAAACCATTCCCCCTTGGCCTGTCTCTAGATATCCTGATGAAAAGTCCCTCTGCAGCCTTCCTGCAGGATCCCTTCAGGCACTGGCAGGCAGCATTAAGGTTCCCCTGGAGCCTCCTCTTCTCCATGCTGCACACCCCCAGTTCCCTCAACCTGCCCTCATAGCAAAAGTGCTCCAGCCCTTGGATCATCTTTGTGGCCTCCTCTGAACCCACTCCAACAGCTCTGTGTGCTTCTGATGACAATTCTGCACTGCTATGAGACCTCACTACACAGATATTGTTCTCCTGTAATGCAACATCCCTCTGAAAACATCCACTGCCAGTAGTTACTAAGGACTATGGTGCTACTAACGGCTTACTGTATTCAAACTCTCTTGGAAACATTACAATCACAAATGTGAGTTCAGACTTGCACCAGATTTAGACTTCAGAAGCAACATAGAAAGCAAAGTTATGCTGCTGATACCTGTGTGTTAATGTAGCATTAGAGAGGCCTGTAACTTCTGCAGAACTCCTGACCCTTTCTTCCTCACTAAGCACATGCAAATACAAGTGGAGAAAAGCTGTCCCACACAACAGCCTGCAACTGTTGCTAGAATATGCTGCTTTACCTTTGCTCAGAAGCAAACACAAACACACCCCCCCCCATACCTGCTGTCCTTAAGGTCCTGGAAACAAGAATCCACTGTTTTGAGGCACAGCCCACGCTTGAAACGAGCAAAACGCATATAGCTGATTACTTCATTTTGGTGGTGCTCGTTAAGGCCCAGCTCTGCCTGCAGACAAGGGCACAACCACAAAGACACCCTGGAGCAAGCCAAAAAGGAGCACAAGCTCTCTGCAGACTTGCTTTGTGACTCCTTTCTCTGCTTGCTTGCACAGGCTTAAAGCGTTAACTGGTACGTTACAAACGAGCTGTAGTTTCAGCGTGCTGCCCCTGTGTACCTGACAGAGATGCTCCTCCTTTAACGGGGAGGAAAGCAAGCCCTCAGGTGGTTTACTTCTACAGGAAAAGACACAATTGGAGCCAGAGGATCAGAACCAGAAAGACTGTAGGAGAAATGAAGCTCTTGGATGAATCTGTGTGCCACACGCACCTGTGTATAATGCTGCTGGACAGACTGTCCAACAGATACTACCAACAGCACACAGGAAAGCTTGTTAAGTTCCTGGGCTGGTTTGCAAAAACAAACTCTGCATATTGCTGAAGATCACGAAGAAGTGTCACCAGCCTGCAGTCCAGAAGCAAGCACTGCAAGGAGAATTAGGAAGGGAGTGCTTTTAGGCCTGGCTAATTAGCACTTCTGCACACAACTGTGTTTCAAGACAAGGAATCCTCGCATGGCCAACGACACCAGAACAAATCCCGCCCCTGCAGTGGCACAACTCACGAGGCACCGCTGGGGATCGGCACAGCCCCGGAGCGCTGATGAGCCACAGGTGAAACTAAGTTTCATTAACTCCCCCGCAGCGAGTTAGCATTGCTGGTATTAGCAACAGCTGCGCAGACAAAACAGCGAAACTGATCGCCCCGTCCTTGTTAGCCCAACTGCAAAGGGCAGTGAAAAGGCAACACCTGGGCGAACAACACCGAAACCCCGAGCACAGAGATCGGCTGACGCAGAAATTAAACGCAGAAAAGGAAGAAAGCAACAGCAGTAAGTAAAAAACTCTCACGACGTGGCTGCAAGCATGATGCTTCCCACAGAGTCCCACATCTTGCGAATCAGAAAACATACGGGATGCTCAACTGACGCTACCTTTGCTGTTTGCGGGGTTTTTTCTAGGTGAAAAGTTTCTATTCACTACGGACAGAAAGGCAGACATGCCAGCACCAGCGCTGAACACGCACAACCTCGAGAGCAGCCTCAAAAGGGCATTAAATTAACGCAAGACGACACAACGCAGCCTAAAGCCGTCGCTCTGCAAGCGCAGTTAAGCGCAGGGGGCTCTGGAGCCTGCAAAAACTCCAGGCCCCAGCAGTCTCCGCAGGGTCCCAGGGGGTGACGCGGGTACCCAGGACGGCGGGGACACAGCAGCAACCTCCTCTGCCCAGCGGGCCTTGGCCGGGCCGCCGCCCAGCCTCGCCTCAGAGCAGGCCTCCCGCCCGCCCGGCGAAGGGGAGCCAGGCCCCGCTACTCACCATGGCGGCCGCGGCTGACGGCAGGCTCGGCGTTGCTATGGAGATCGAGCCTCGTGAGCGCCGCCGCCGCGCTCCTATTGGTGGTGGCTCGCTCGCGCCCCGCCCCCCCAGCCACCGTTTGCCTGGCAACCCGCGCGGCTGCGCCTGCGCAGAGCCCCTGGCGCCCGAGAGCGGTGTGCGGCGGGCAGGGAGCGGGGCTGCTGCGGGGGGCGGGCGAGGGTCAGCCCGGGCAGCTCTCTGCTAAGGGCATTGTCCGTATGCCTCTTACACACCGACAACCACTCTCCGGGAAGCCTGTTCCAGGATCTGACCACCCTCTCGGCGAAGAGCTGTCCCGTCTGACCCGCCCCTGGTGCTTTGGACCGTTCTCACAGGTCCTGGCACTGGGCACCAGAGAGAAGAGGTCGGCATGTCCTCCACACCCCCTCACTCCTCGGAGAGCTGCAGAGAGCCGTGAGGTTGACCCTCAGCCTCCTTGTCTCCAAACCAGACAAACCCGAAGTCCACCGCTTGTCACAGGACATTCCTCCCAGTCCCACCACCAGCTCTGTGCCCTCTGGATGCGTTTGCGTGACTTCATCCTTCCTAATTGTGGGGAACTGCACACAGCACTCGTGAGGAGGCCACACACCTAACAAGGCAATCCTCTCTCCTGCCCAGCTGACAGTGCTGGCTTTGATGGACCCCAGGATGCAGTTCACCAGGGCACACTGTTGGCTGCTCCAGAGCCTGCTGGCCACCAGCACGCCCAGAGCCCTGCTCTCGGCCACTTCTCTCCCAGTTTCAAAACGCAGAATCACAACATCACAAGCTGGTTTGGGTTGGAAGGGACCTCTAAAGGTCACCTAGTCCACTCTGCGGTGAGCAGGGACATCTTCAGCTAGCTCAGAGCTCCACCTGGGGCAGCTACAGCCTCTCTAGGCAACCTTGGCCAGGGTTTCACCACCTCTGGTGTAAAAACTTAGGAGACCCTTGCCCCTAGCACCAAGGACAGGAGGAGGTATTGTCCAGTATGGAGCACTGGAGGTGCAGACAAAGGCTTCCAAGAACTGCAGCCTCCCCTGCAGAGCTGTTCACAGCCAGGTATGGTCACTCGCAGGGCACTGCAGGTCCTTTCCTCTGCGGTGAAGCTTGGATGGAGGCTGTCCTGGAGCGGGCATGCAGCAGGGGCTGCTGCTGCTCAAGTATGGGGATCTGAGGTGCCACAGCCTCCAGCCCAGCAGGAAACAGAAATGAGCAGTTACAGTGACACTGATGGTGACAGGGCTTGCTGCCTTCTGGCCCTGCTGCAACCGCCCCAGCAGCCCGCAGGAGCCTCTGCTGCAGAGATGAGGCCTTCCTCCACGAGCCTGAAAAGCTGTTTTCTGTTTTCCTCATTCTGTAAAGCTTTTCCTCCTTAGATGATTGTGTGATCTGCTTTTATCTACAGGACAGACAGGGACACACATTCTCAGTGACACAGGTTGCTCTTTTTTTTTAATTCCTGAGGTTAAAAAAAAAGAGGGGGGGAAAGCATCAAGAAACATTCCAGCACACAACCGTCTGTATCTCTGTAACTGTAGAGATGCTGGGACACAGAAAACCTCCTCCTCTTCTCTCCAGAGCATGAAGTTTGGTGTGAAGGGAGGTTGCAATTCTTTGGCAGTTCAGACCAAAAGGTGCTTCTGAAGAAGTGGTTGAGCATGGCTAAAACCATAGTGCAATTGCCAGTTGACAGAAGGAGCAAAGTCAGGCCTTTGCAGCTGTTTTGGAACGTGGTACGCCCTTGTGCAACACACTTAAGAGCTCTTTGCTAATGCAGCACCGAGCAGAGGGACACTGTCCTCTGCAAGCAGCTGTGCTCTCTCCTTCACAGAAACCCCTCCTAACAGAAAACATTGCCTTCTGTTCCAGCAGCCAGGAAAAACACCCAAAGTATACTCCTCTGAAATTAATTTTTTGATCAGTTTTAAATATTTACTTTCTCTTGATTGCATTGCTGCAGATAACAAAAGGCCCAGAACAAGAGATCACCTGAGTACCTGTAGGGAAGCAGTGCCCTTGGCTCAAGGGCTTTGTGAACAGAGATGGAAGATGCTCCACTGAAAGAATCTCTTGCACACACTTCCACTTGTGCCAAGTCCTTCATGGGGTTTCTGTGGCTCCAGCAATAAACTGTCTGGGTCATTCAAGCAAAAGGTTGGTAATGAGGTGTAAGAGACTCCCTTTTCCTCATGGCATTTGTGCTCCTGTCCACTTGTACTTTAGCAGCTTGAGTATTTCCTCATTTGCTTTTCCTCCTTCTTCAACACTCATCTTTCCTTTCTACAGGTTTATGGCAAAACAGACATAGAACCACTCTTATGGGGTAGGAAAACCTGAAGAAAAGGTACCACAAAGACTCAAATGCTAAATAAACACAACCCAGTGCTTTTATTGCCCTCCTCTCAAACACCTGCTTCAGCCATTAAAGACTGGCAGGGCAATATCTGGCTTACTTGATGGAGCCAAATCCTTTGAGTTACACAGGCAGTGGCTCAAAAGCATCTGCCATAGGATGAACAAATGCTCAGAATGCAGAGAGGCAATCCAGAGGCAAGTCTGTCAAATAATTCTGAATGGAGAGATTCCAAATACTTCTGAGCAGAGTTGTCATATTTTGGCCTAAGACACTTGCCAGTGCCCCTTTCCCTCACCTCTGGCATGTAAGAAAGACACCAAGATTAGTGTTCTAACCTAAACAACAGCACACTGCCTTGGGAAACCACACCTAAAAGCTTAAGGAAAACTGCAGCAGCCTTCAGGAAGAGCTCAGTGAAATTGCACAGCCCAAGGTCCCCAGGACTGTCTGAAACAATAAATAATCACTTCTTGCCACCTGAGAAATGAACCAGCTTCAGCACTGGCACCTGCCCTAACCCATCAACCTGTTAGTGCCTGTACCTTCATCTCTTGGCTGTTTCACTTCTCTGCACGCAGCCAGACCAGGCCTCAGCTGTTGCCTCAGAAGAGGGACCCCTCTGCCTGGCACCACCAAGAGCAGGAAGGGGAGGCTGTTGATGGGCCAGTTCCCAAGCTTCAGCTGCTCCATGGAATGCAGCCCTTCTTCCACAGTCTTTTCCAGGACCACTGCATCCATACATTGTTAGCAACTGGAACGAAGGATCAGCAACCTCTGGCTTTACGTGCAGCATGCTTTGCTTTTCTGTGATCACAGATTTCTCTCCACTACAGCTGCCACTATGGAAATGTCCACCACTTGCCTGTGATCTCCACCTTTTAAACAACCAGCCTTTTGCTGTAGGAGATCCCCTATGGATAAAGGATCAGACTGGTGATGCAAGCACAGGCTGGACTCTCCTGACTTTCTTCCCTAGGCCAGCAGATCCCTTCAAATCCCTGCTCTTATTCATAGATTTACAAATTTGCCCCTTTCCTCTCACCTAAGCAATTTTCTTCAGCTTGTGCCTGCCCTTTTTTCCTTCCTTCCCCTCACATTTTATTTTCTGCTTCATGCCATGACCCCTGTATACAAGCTACAGCTGCCACCAAGAATCAACAGGACTCCTGTAGCTGGTCTGCTATCAACTGCTGCACTAAAACCTTCCAGGTCTGAGCTCTGCTCTGGAGAACAACAATATCGGAAGTCAGACACGGCCAAAATGATGATGAGAGCTGCTAGGAGAAAGAGCCTTTTCTCTTTCTCCTGCCAGAATGTTTTGCATTTCCATCAGAAGGAAAGAGAAAAATCAGCTTTTGCATATTTTCACCAACGTTGAAATTCCATATAGAAAGCTGAAATTTAGTACAGACAAGACCCCAGGCTTCCTTAAAAAGGCAGCCCTCATGGCCAGCTCTGCCCCCAGACCTGAGACAGAAGCTTAGCAGTTGGCTGCAAGGGCTAAGAAGGACACAGAATACACAAACCCAGTTCAAATCTGATTGCTACCTCTCAGGGGAGAGAGAGCATGCTGCCCTCCTTGGAAGCTGTGCTTTCCTGTGCATGCTGACGAGCAAGGTGCTGGAGCAGGAAAAGGAATGCTTTTCTTCCTGATGCCACCCACAGCCAGCAGCACTTCATGCCACAGGTGATGGTCCTCACTGTAAGAGCTGCTTTCTCTGGGCCAACTTAAGAGTACAGCAAGCAATAGTGAAGGGAGTTGCTGATTCCTGTTGTTCACAGGAATCAGAGAATGTCAGGGGTTGGAAGGGGCCTCCAGGGATCCTGGGGTCCAGTGCCCCTGCAAAAGTAGGATCACCTGGGGCAGGTCACACAGGAACACGTCCAGGCTGGCTTTGAAAGCCTCCAGAGAAGGACTGTTACTGGTTTGTAACTGGTATTCAGTACTAGAGCATTTGTAAAAGCCAAGTAAGACTCAGCAAACCTTATCCCCAAGTGTAAAAACCCTCTGCTGGCTGTTTGTGGAACACGGAGAAGGTAGAGAGCCCTGGCTGGGCTCCAGCAGCTGCCTGTGAAGGCTGAAGTGTTGCATAGCTTGTTCTGACCAGGAGAACTGGTGCAGAACAGACACAGTGAAGTTTATTCCTCGGAGAAGAGGCCAACACAAACATGTTTTTCTTTACCCTTCCTTTTGAAGGACATTTTTGGAAGAAAAGTAATTCCAATTCCAGTAGAGAATTTCAGTTTGCATTCAGATACCCCTCACTTTCCTCCCCACTGGGAAGAACAGTGGCTGGAACATGACCTGACCTGTTCAGTCACAGCCTGGCTTCAGGGCACTCTGTACATGGTACAGAGCTGTTAGTGTTCCTACAAAGGCTTCTGACTTTTAGTGTCTACAGCTTCTGTAAGTGCACTGCAGCTATTGCATAGTTTCAAAGTCTTCCAACACAGAGGCAACCACGATGCTTACATATACATAAATAATAGCATTTCTTAAAATAGAACTAAAAATAACCCAGGGTGCCCAAGGCTATGGGAAGTCACTTCCATCGTAGATGACAGGGCGCTCGATGGCCAAGTGGTAGAACACTCGTTTGGAGATAAACCTGCCAAGAGACAGAAGACAGCACCATGGCCACATCAGCAGAGGGCAGCCAGACAGGAAGCCTTACGAGTCTGCTCAATCTTTCAGTTCATAGACCATTACAAAAGCCTGCTGTTAGAAAGAAGCATGGCTGGACAAGGGCTGCTGTGTCTGTGCTTAGTAACACAATGGTCCCGACTGAACTCCATTGGAAAGAGGCATAAATTGCTTCCTTCTGTTTACTTCCCAAAGCCAAGACACAAGAGTGGAATTCTGCTGTGAGTGGAACACAAAACCCAACAAGAACCAAGACTCAGGCAGAAGATCTTTGGTCAAGCCAGGACCAGTCTGTCATGCCTACTTCTGAGTGGCAGAGTAACGGCACAGCAGTTCCAGCCCCTGCACAGCCAGGCTCGTTTCACCTTGCACACCCACCTAGAGAAGGTGTTGTCAAATATCAGCGTGTAGATTCCAGGGTTTCTGACTTTCACCTGGCCTCTTATAGTTTCCTTGTGAGAGTTGCAGCGGGTCATAGGAATAAGAACCTGGAATTCAATTAAAAACAAAATAAATTCAAACTGGAACTTGCCTTTTACCCTATCAATTCACATTTTCCTTCAGAAATACACTTGGGCTCCACATGTCCAGAGTGTATCTGTGCTGCAAAGCTCTCTCTTTTCACTGATCAGCATCAAAATTAACCCAAAGTCTCACAGTGAGATATCGCTTTCCTTTGACAACCTCTTTAAGTTAAGACTACAAATCTCTGCTTCCAAGTGAGAAACAAATCCTGACCTTAGTAAACTTGCTCAGATTAACATTAATAACATCGGCAGGCCTGTATGAAATACAAACACACACATCCACGAGCAGGACTTAGCCAAATGTCTTCTAAAGTATGGTTTTATACTTTTTGTATTATAAAATATGGTTTCTCAGCAAAGCTCCAATAAAAATCACAGTTACATCAAAGAGGTCAGATGGAAGCAACACTCAACTCTTCATTCAGCCTTCAGCTGAAAACCAAGAAGCTTTCACACATAGTTAGTTACCCTGGAGTTAATCAATGTATGCTAAATCAATGCCTTATTCCCCCAGAACAGCCCAAAGGAGCTTACAAATGAAGTACTGCTGAGTAGGGAAAAAGAAGAGCTTTGCAGGCTTGGGCTCTATTTTTGCTCTCTAGCAGTGGGTGAACTGCAGATGTGCTGGATGAAGTGACAGTGGTTTTCAACTCCACAGCTGCAGGCTACATCACATAACTGAGGATGTAGCTCTGCCTTCAGGAGAGAAGCAGCTTCAGTGGAGGTACAAGTCCTTAACACAGCAGCAACTGGCACTCCTGCAGAGCCCTTCCAGCTGCACTTGCTGGCTGTCCAAAGGGGAGCCAAGGCCTTACTTTGCACTGATCCAGGGGCGTGTCTTCTGCCTCTTGGTAGACGACACTGAAGGATATGCTCTTAGGGTCTGATGAAAAGATCCAGCTGATTGTCAGCCCCATCTCTGCAACAGTGATGGGAATGATGCTGTAGGTGCTGGATTTAATGAACAGCTCTCTGTTACTTTCCCCAAAATTCAAGATCTCCTCCACCGTAAGGGGTAGTTTGGTCCTGTGAGGAGAAAAGCGAAGAGATCCAAGCCTGTAATTACTCTCAGAGAGAGAGAGACTCTGGCTCATTGCTGCTGCTGTTTAGTTGAGCTACAGTCTCTGCTTCTCCTTAGACCAAACAACACTGTGAGACATGAGCACTCAGCTCTGACAGGAGTCTCACACAGCTGCTCTCCGAGCTTTACTCCTCCAGCCTGGTGCTTACATGATCTCCCCCGACTTCAGCAGGCAGATCTCAGCATCCTGAGCCACTTGCCACTCCTCCAACTCGTCCAAGGCTGAAGAGTTGCCTGTGCTGTTTCTGGGACAAGGGAAAAAAAGAAAGCCATAATTCTGTGAGCAGAAAGTGGTGAAATGCTGTCTGCATGCTGATGCTTTCCCACACCAGGAACACCTCCATAGCCATAATGCCGAATTCTGGAATCATTATTTTGCACATTCTAGAGACAAACCTGCCTGGGGAAGTCTGCAGCCCTGTGCTGCTAACAGGCTCAGCTGAACTCTGCTGGCCTGTACCAAAACATGAGGAGCAGTCCGATGATTTAACTGGAGACCGTTCTCGTGTGACCTGCTCACACCAGGTGGCAGCAGGAAGGACGTTGCTGCAGCTTGCCAAGGCCCCTGCTCACCCACGGTGTGCCTACTGAAACAGTCAGGACCGTTTCTCTTCCTTTCAAAAGTGAAATGCAGTGGGGCTGCAAAGCAAGAGGAACTGAAGCATGGGAAATACACTACAGCAAGGAGAGAAGAGCTCTGGTTCAGCAAATCCTTCAGACAGATTGTCAGAGGCTGGTGGAGCATTTTGAAGAAGTATTACTTCATGCTTGTCCTGGTCTGATGCCCTTCCTTGGGCATCTGCTGTTGGTCACTGTCCCTCAGCTGGATGCTGTGCTGCACTGTGCCTGTTTTTATCTATGGAAAGCACTTCTCACAAAGGATCCTGTGACCAGCCTCCTGAAAGGCTTTGAGAGTTAGAAATGAGAAGTCCCTTTCAGAATGAAAACTTGATGGAAGCTGGTTCAGCCCTGCCCTCAACTACTTTCTGTTTTCAGGAACATCTGAGCTCTGGCAGCTGTAGCCACACATCTAGGGTACTGGCTTCCTGTGGCTGAGCAATGAAATCCCAAAAGCCACCAGTGTGCAGCAGTGCAATGACTTCTGGAGAGGACTTCAGGCACCCTGAAGAGGCAGGAACCTGACCTAGAGAGCAGAGGATGTACAGAGCCCCTTACAACTGCTTTGTCCTGCAAGTGCTTCTGCAAAGAGTTCTGATGCCAAGAAGCAGCTGAAGGCATTGTGCTGAGGCAGACCACTGGCTCCCTGCTCCCTACTCCCCACTCCTGAGTGGAGCAAAACCCCACAGTGCCCTGGAGCTGTGTTTACTCACAGATCTGTCATGCTCTGATCCAGAGAGTCTCTCTCCATCTGACTTTCATTGTGGAGTGAGTCTGATTCCTGTACTTGGCACAGCTCCTCATCAGTGATTATATCAAATGCTGCATCATCTGGTGGTTTGGAGGCTTCACTTCCAACTGTGCCATAAAGGAGATGAACAGAAACAACAGCATTAGCTGGCTGGCAGAAGAGCAAACACACAGAGCCCTCAAGAGGGAAGACCAGGCCATTGCTCTGCCTTTACAGAGTATTAGCCAATAACTAGGAACTACCTGGAGACCTCAGGCTGACGTTTAACATGCATGCAGATTGCTGTCACTACCAAGCACACTAAACGATGGGAGCAGGGGACCTTGAGCCTTCCCGAATAACACCTAAGAACTGTGCCCACAGCAAACAAACAGCACTGACCGAGAGCCCTCTCAGAGGGGGACACAGGGGACTCCAGGGAAGCTGGGGATCCTTCCTGGTTGGCACTGGATCCAGAGTCATCTGCACTGTCCACAAGGACTCTTGGCTTACTGAAGCAGGCTCTGCAGCAGCGCTCCTTCTTCCCACCAGGCTTTGTCACCATGTAGTTGTTGCAGCAGTAGTAGCAGAAGATGCGACCGCACATTCTGGGAACGGTGGGAAACCAAAGGTGTCAGAGGGGCACCAGAGAGATGGGACAGAGCCTGGGGCTCTGCTGTAACTGCCTTGCTCTCTGCAAGTTCCAGTGCCACATCCATGCCAGAACTCACTACACTGACTGAGCTGAAGCAAGTTTTCTTAAATAGGACAAATTCACACTCGTACTTTGCTGCCTTTATAAAGAAGGCAAATGGGAAAAAACCTCACATTAGAACACTACAAATACATTAAAAATACCAACAAACACATTAACATACTAAAAACAATTAAATGTTTAAATATAAAGCCATTATTATAATACATACTACTAATATATAGCCAGGCCAATTCTCATACTGAGAGCAAAGCTCTTTGCCTGTGAGGATTTTAAGAACACATCTCTGCGTGTCTCCTAGAGGGAAGGAACACCAGTGCTGGATACACATATCTGCATTTATCCCTCCTGCCCTCTCAGTGTTCAACCTGGCAACTACTTTTTAATGGTCCTGTGAAGATTTTCATGACCAAAAGCATCCTGCAGGGATGACTGTTGTTCATGACGCCTTACTGGGTTTGTTTTTCATAATAATATAACTTATTAGTAGGTGCAAATGTGCAGGTTTTCCTGATGATTCATTTCTGCTAAACTCTGGAAGTTGTTACCAGCAATTACTTCACTATTCATTAACCTTTCCACTCATTTTGGAATTGAAACAGTCCCACTCCTACATACCTTACATGATTCACAAGGTCATGAGGATAAAGAAGAGCAAAGAACCGAAACACACACATCGCTAATAGCCTGTGATGTCCCTACTGAAAAATGCTTGAATGAATCTAGAGCAGCTGGCTGTACAGGAAATCTTCTAACCTTCCCTTTTAAAAAAGGCTACTCTGCAATCAGTAATTACCTCTGATCTGGGGACATGAGGAGGCAGCTCAGTCACACAAGTGATCACACTGAATTGTGCTTGTGAACAGCACACAGAGTTCCAGGACTGACCTGCAGTGGTGCCGGCGAACCATCCATGAGAATTCCCTCTGGCAGTCCAGACAGTGATTGACCTCTGTGTCTCCCTGCCATCTTTGCTCTGCACTCAGCTTCTGCTGGAACTCCAGAGCATCTGACTTCTGCCACAGAGCATCCTTATCTCTAGAGAGACAGTTAAAAGAAGCGATCAGTACTGGTTTGCTGTTAACCAACCTCAATCTGCATACAAGTGAAAGCTTCACAGTAAAAACTGTTCTGTTGTAACTTCTGAGGAGCTTTCAGAAATAAAAGTGGATCAAAACCCGTCCTGAAGCTCTTGGGAGGGGGGGCAGCAATACCTGCTATGCAAAGCCCTATCTACTTCTGTAAGGCAGACAGCAAAGCCAGGAGCAGACAATGCTGGGTGCTCTATTTTTGACTGCATTATGGAAACACACAGCTGCAGCTGCTGCTGAACCTGGCCATTATCTCTATCTGCAACGCAGCAACACAAGCTTGAACCACCCAGACTGTACCCCTGAACACTCCAAGCCAGGGTTTCAGTCCCTGCTTGCTGTTTATTTTGATGCCAACCTGATGAGTTCTATCAAGCGTTCTTCAAGGAACTGCTTTGTTCTTGTCAGGTCATCCAGCTCAGCAAACAGCTTCTGGTCACTGCTGTCTTTATCTGCTGCCACCTTGCTGAGCTTCTCACTGTAATCCAGAGCCTTCTCTTTTGCTTCATCAGCTTCTTTCTGGATCCTGATCAGAGGCAATTAAGAACCATTTTTAGCTCACGTGCATTCAAATCTTGCCCAGGGAAGAGGGGGGAGCTGCACCCTGACAAATAGGCAGTTCCAGTGGAATTTTCTCAGTCTGCATATTTTTATAGCTAGCCAGAATCAGTCCAGGTTTGTGCATGCTGGAAGTGCACACAGGTCTGTTACCTGGTGAACACAAGCAGCAACCAGCAGTTCCCTGCTTATAGCAAAGCTGATGATGGTACCACACTGGGAATAAAATTCACATTGCTGGAGCTAAGCCAGCAGAAAGAAGTGTCCCCAGTACACTTCCAAGAACAGCTGTTTCTTGGAGAGATGGCAAAGTTCGCACTGTGAGTCCTAGCAAGAGATCAAAACCACTACAGCAACACAACACAAAGGGCTGAGCTGCTCTGAACTCAGCCAGTTCAGCCAAAATCAAATATTCTGATGAGGTAGATTTTGTATTGCCAACCTTCAGCACAGATTAAGAGTCATCGGTCCTCCCACAAAGCCAGCTACCAGCACAGAAATGTGAGAAACCATATGTTTTGGTTAAGCCATTAGGCTCCACGTGGGCCTGTGCCTCCTGAAGACCTATTCTGGACTGGCAGATACTCCACAACACAGAAGACCACATGCAGACCTTGAAAACAGAGCCTGCCTTAGGTACTTGGAACTGCTAGGAAACCTGGCAAAGACAGGCACACCATGGTCCCATTCAAACACCTCTTCCTGACTCCCTGAATCTTCATGGAGAGGAGAGGGAAACCCCCAACTGTCAAAAAGCACAATTTCTCCATTCCTTAGGAAAAAAAGACAGTGTCACTATTGGTCTTTTGTGACTAACCTAGAAGGTGAAAGGAGGTTCAAACTGGTTTTTGGTTCCCTAGAGCAATAAATGAAGATACACTAAAGCCTAAAGCTTGCTTTCTCTGTGCTGTGCTTCACACCCACCTTTCCAAGAGGTCTCTCAGAGTTGTCACTTCCTCTTCCTGCTGCAGCCGAGCAGATTCTGATTCAGAGAGCTGCTCTCTTGCTTCATCCAGCTTCCTAGACAGCCTTGTGTTTGCAGCCTAGGGAAATAAGTGACTGTGTCTCCTTACATATAAACACCTGCACAGCTACTGAGAAACCTAAACAATGCTTTCAAAGAATCAGTTAAAGCCAAACCACTGATTAAGATATTACAGTATAAGCAGCCACTAATTAGTTGTGTACTAGTGACTGATTACTTCTGTCACACTGAATAAGGGACAGGCTCTAAAGCCTGTAATTCCTATCCATAGCAGTTGAACTTTTGCCTCCTTAGCAAGGGAAAGCTCCCATAGATAATGACAAAAGACTACTCCTCAAAGGTTTTCAGCACCTGGAAGTTTCACATGGAGAAAAAGTAACTGAGGCAAATGCTGTTCGTTAAAGCTGTATGGAACGTGGTGGGCAATGGAAACAAAAGCTTCTGCCAGAGCAGCCTCTCCAGAGACATTCTGCCAGCCCAGGGAACACACCCAATTGCACCACAGAACGTCAGGGCTCAGAAGGGACCTCCAGAGATCATCAGGTTCAACCCCCTTGCCAAAGCAGGACCATCTGAAGGTGCATACATCTCTGCTGGCAGGCAGGGCCAGGTTCAGTCACCTTAACTTCCTTCTTTCTGAATTCCTTACGCCCCAGCTCTCCTCCCTCATCTGTCTGACAAATGCATTGTGGAAAGTCCTGGGGTTTTCCACATGGGTTATGTCTCAGCCAAATTAATTTTCTGATGCAGTGCCCCTTGCAGCCTGCAAACAGTTGGATCCACACGTGGCTGGGTGCAATGTGCCTAATTCAGACCCTTTTCAAGCCTGCACCCCCATTTGTGAAGCGCACACATAATCTGACTGGCTTCCAAGGTAGGACAATCCAAAGTGCTGCTGTGCCTTCCACAGTTCCAGTGGCTGATCTCCAGCTGCTGAGTGCTTTGTCTGCAGCACCTGTGCCTGCCCCAGGGCCTTCTCAAACCTGAAGGCAGGGCTCAGAGATGCTGCCTGTCCTCTGGACTGTAACACTAATGCCTGCTGACACAACCCACCCTGCCTGCTAATCAGCTCAAGCACCTACCTGTAACTCTGCAATCTCCTCCTCTGCAGCACACTGCTGCCGCTGCTGTTCCTCAAGCTGCTCCTTCACGCTCCCACACTCCTCACTGACAGCCTGCAGGGATTGAGCCAGCAGTTAGCATTCCTCTGGAGACCCCAGCCACAGGATTCCCCACTGAGAATCAGAGGTGAGGGCAGCACCGTCAGACTAACAAAAGACAGCTAACAAGACACCCAGCTCACAGCCTGGCCCCTCTGTGCTGCCACACCAGCTGTGCTGCCACACCAGCTGTGGCTTGCAATGGGCAAGACCTCCACAAAAAGCAGGCCCAGCTTGTGAAATGCTTTGGCACAAAAGAGTGAGGGAGGCCAAATCACACCGAGGTTTGAGAAGCCTTTATGACTCGATGCTGTTTTCTCCAACTGGTGGGCACAGCCTCTGATCCACTGCCAGCCTTAGCTGTTACCTCAGAATGGCAGAACAGAGTGAAACCCTCAGCCTTTAGGTGTGGTGCTGCACATCTAACAGGCCTGCCTCACATTTTTCTGGCAGCAAACTTTGATCTTCTCAGCTGCTAGCTCAAGCAGTTAAAAGCAAAACTACATGAGGGAATAAAGCACCAAAGCATCAGGTCTCAGTCCAAGCTTGTTTTTATCAGATCAGTGTTAAGGAGCAGCAGTGTTACGGGCGTGGGGAACAGGTCCTGGTGTTCCCACCACAAAAGAAAAAAACCACAGCTGTGGGAACAGTTCCAGAAGATGCCACCTGCATTGCCAACACAAAGAATCCTCACACTTTTCCAAATGGCATGGGCTCTCCTCTGTGCTTGGATGGCCACACTACACATCTCCAAAGCCTGCAGTTATTTCACTTCAAACGGGGCTAGGTTGGGAGTGCAGACACATTCCAGATTCCCAGGCTAAGGCCAGCTGCATGCCCATCTCAGAGCCTGAGCCACACAAACCTCAGGTTGTCAAGCAGCTGACAGTACAGCAGGGGAATTCCTCACAGCTCCCTCAGCTATGCAGCCCATTCATTTACCTTGAATTTTGTCTGATAACTTAGAATCTCTGTGCTCATCTGAAATTTTATTGCGGACAGCTCCTCTTGGCTGGTCTCTTGGAAACTCTGTGCCTCCTTCTTTACTGTCTCCAGCTGCAACTGCAGATTTGGCACAGCTGAGGCACTTTTTTGAGCCTCCTCTAACTTCTCTTGTAGGCTCTTGTTCTGCTCTCTGAGATCAGAGATGTCAAGCTTCAGCTTCTCCTGTTGTTCTGCTGCCTGCTCTTGCAGTTCTTTCAGCCTTTCTGTGGCCTGGGCTAACTGCTCTTCTGCATCCACCTTTTCAGAGGTCAAGGCACAAATCTGGATTCCAAGTTCAGCCATATCCGTGTTGGTCCTGTGGAGGAGATCTTCATTTTCCTCGTTTTCCATTCTAGCAACTTGCAAGTACTGCTTAACCTTGGACAGCTCTTCCTTCAGCTTCAGGAAATTGTTTTCCAGCTCGGCTTTTTGATGGGCTGCTGTCTCCTGCTCTTTCCTCAGCACTTCTTCTCTTTCTTTGCATTGCACCAGTTCTTGCACATGGTTTCTATTGAGCGACTCACTTTGCTCTTTCAGCTGCTGGACAAGTGCCTTCTGCTGGCCCAGGACAGTCTCTGCAACCGCCAGCTCACCTCTGATCTGTTCCCGCTCATCAGTGGCCTGCTGCAGCTTGATTCGCAAGTCTAGGACCTCTGCCTGCAGCCTGGACACTTCCCCACGGCTGACCTCCAGCTGCTCTTGGCTCACGGTCAGCCTGCAGCCCAGATCCTTTGCCTCTTTCTCCAGAGAAGCTGCCTGCTGCAGCTGCTGTTTCCCCAGGGCTTCCATCTCTGCTGTGAGGGCCTGAGCAAGCTCCGTTTGCTGCAGGCACATCTTCTGCACACCCAGCTTCTCCGCCTCCAGAGCTGCTGCTTTCTTCCTCTGCCTCTCAGCTTCTGCTCTCAGCTGCTCACACTGGCTCTCCAGGCCTTGCAGCTCTGCCGCCTTCTTGGAGAGCTGTGACTGCAGACACTCTTGGCTTTCCCTCAAGGCACCCAGGGCTTTCTCCATCTGGAAGTTACACTGTTTGGTGCTCTTCAGCTGCTCTTCAAGTGCAGCATAGGACTCCTTGGTGGCCTCTTCTCTTTGCTTCAGTTCTTCGTAGTCTGCACGCAGAGCCTCTAGTCTCTCCTCCAGAACCTGGCTTTGCCTCCTGGCATTCTGCAAGTCTTCATCCAGTTGCTTGTTCTCATCCCGGAGCTTCTTCTCTTTTTCATCAACTGACACCAGGGCATCATCTATCTCACTCTGAAGCTGTTTCTCAGAGGCTCTCAGCCTGGCTACCTCAGCTTCCAGGGAAGCTTTAGAAGCTTCCACATTTTTCAGCCTCCCTTCTATCTTCTCCTTGGACTGCTGCAAATTCACCTTCTCCACTTTCAGCCTCCTGCCCTCCTCATCCATTTGGCTCACTGCAGAGTTCTGCTGCTCCACCTGCTCCTCCAGCTCCTTGACCTTCTGGCTGAGTTGCTCTTTCTCGGACAAGAGCTTGCGGCTCTGCTCCTCTAGGCTGCACACAGCCTGACTCACCTTTGCTAAGCGACCCTCCTGGACTTGAAGTTGCTCTGCTTGCAACTGGGCTTCCTGCTTCAGTTCTCCTTCCCTCCTACCATACTCCTCCTCAAGTTTCTCTTTTTCCTTCCTTGCTTCCTCAAGACTTTTTTCCAGTGACCCCACCTGAGCCAGCGACTCCATTACCTGGGTCTGAAGCTCAGCCACCTCCTTTTCTTTCAAGGTTAGGGCCTTCTGAAGTGCATCCATTTCCTTTGCCCTTGTTTCCAAGCTCCCAAGCAGCATTTCACTTTCCTCTTTGGAGTCAGCTGTGAGGCGATGGAATTTGGATTCCAGTTCCTTCTGTGCCTCTTCTTTCAGCTGCAGCTCCTCCCTCGCTGCTGTCAGCTGAGCTGCACATTTTTCACTCTGTTTCTGCACATCTGCCTTCTCCAGTTCTGCCTCCTGAAGCTTCTCTAGCAGTGCTCCTAGCTGCAGGGCAGAGTCACAGTGGGCTGTGGCTTGTTGTCCCTTTTCCTCCAATGCAGCATCAACTTTTGCAAGGAGGTTGAGGTTCTTCTGTTCTGTGGAACTCAGCTTGGCTTTGAGCTCATCAATGCAAAGATCTTTCACAGCAATCAAAGCCCTGGAGGCCTCCAGCTCCTGACTCAACACCTGCAGTTTTGAAGCACAGTCTTCCTTGCTGGTCACCAGCTGCTCCAGCTTTGTAGAATATTCCTTCTGCTGCTCCACTGCATTCAGTTCCAGTGACTGCAGGCACTTCTGCAGGTCATGAACAGTGCTCTGAGTGGAGTGCGAGACCTCACACTGCTTCTGTAAGTCTGTGATCATCTTTGTCAGCCGGGAGTTCTCATCACTGTAGTTACTGCTCTTCTCCTTTTCTACCTGCATTTGTTCTTTCTGAAGGCTGACAGCTGCCTGCAGCTCCTGGTTTTCCATTTCCAGCTGGTGAATACGATTTTGAAGTTCCCTCTGCCTCAGCTCAGCCTGGTCAAGCTCTACACGCATCTCTTCAAAGCCCTCGAGGTGTTCAGCATTTAGTGTGCTATTTGCATCGGGGCTGGAGGGAAACTCTTGGGCCTAAACAAACAGAAGGGGAGAAATAGCAAGTTGAAGAAGTATTAAACATGCACTTACATGGTGAGAACAAGTTTAGTTTCTAACTGCACAGTGATGCTGGAGGTTGTGCCCACAGCACTACAACTGACAGGCATGGGCCCTGTCTCCCCCACAGGCAGCTGGAAGCAGAGCTTCCTGCAGGCAGTCCTGCCAGGGTACCTCTTGCTGTCCCCTCCACAAGACTTGCACGTTCAGCTGAATCAGCTGCTGGGCAATCCCCTTTGCTTTTAACCACAGATTGATTCTGTGCTTCACCACGGTAAGAATCATACCCCTCATGAGACTACCACTGTCTGAGCTCTGCCACTGGTCGGAGCTCTCCCATGCCACACAGACACTTCTTTGCAATTGCCTTACCTGCAGGTAATTGCTCACTAAGCTGCTCATGCTGGAGCTGCGGCTGGGGGGCTTCCACAAATACGCTGAAGAGCCAAGTGAGGACAGTGTCCTTCTGTTGATCCCACAGAGAAACAACACAGAAGTGAAGTTTGAGCACATACACATCTATCTGTCTCTCCACTCTTACATACGAGACACATCTAGTTGCAACTACCACATGCAAAAAAACATAACAGCACCTTCTGCCTGGGCCAATAAACAACGAAGTTGCTGGAAAACCAAACAGGGATAGCAAAGACACCTCTAGAAAAATTTATGGTGGCTTTGACTTCCCACACCCACAAGAACCAAAGCTGCTTTGCTCGAGTTTTATAGCCGTGTGGTGGATGCTCAACCAGGTGGTGGCAGCAAGCTGCCCTGGAAAAGTCCCACGGACCCGATGGCTCTGATCAGACTCGGCAGCTTTTATCATCCTCCCTTCGAGGCAGGATCCAGCGGCAGGGACTGCATACTGTCATCCAGGGCACTGCTGCAAGTGTAGCACACTGCTTGCCTCTTCACCTCTTACAACAGAAGGAGCTAAGTACACTTCTTGTGTCTGTGAGGCTGAGAAGAGCTCAGGGTTTGCACCTAAACTGCAGCAACTGAAGTATCTAATCACAGAGCATCAGCTCCGAGCTCTGGTACACAGCATATTGAGGCAGAAAAAGGCACTTTGGCAGTTACACAGAGCAAGTGCACAGCTGCTTTGGCACAAGTATTCCCAGCTGTTACAGGTTCTGTAGCAGGCATTTTAGTAGGCCCCATTCATACAAAATGAGAGTGGTTCTATCTTACCTGGCAAATGCTGGCCAAGCAGCATCTAAATCATAGCCTCTTGCTGCCAAGTCAAACTGAACATCAGTGAGTTCATAGAGCTGGCCCACAATGTCAGAACTCATCTTGGAATTCAGAAGTGGACTTCTTGCATAGTACCAGTCACTTGGAAACAACAAGAGGAAGTCAGTCATGCCCAGATGTAAAAAAGCAGCAGCGGTTCCACAACCAGACCCACCAATCTGCAGCCCACCCCTTTGATCTGAACTAAATAAATCAGCTTCAACCAATTCCACAAAATACATCTTAAGAGGAGTCCCTGCACAAAACATAGAAGTGCTCTAGTGCCTGGGCAAAAGGCTGGCAGGACAAAGTATTTGCTATTTACCGGATAAATACCTAAAGCAGATGCTAAACACAGCAAAACTGAGGGGCAGAAGGCAGCAAACCAGAGTTAACTACACTGCCCATGGCTGGCTCTCTCTAAAAGCCCTACCTGTGCCGCTTCAACCAGCTACAAACTCCCTTTGGTGTTCCTTGGGCAAGCTGCTCCTTCCAGCTTGATCTCAATCCAGAGATGTATGCGAATGCTTCCTGGGGCTTTCTGCAACACATCCAAACTAATCCTCCCATATGATGGACAGCCCAGAAGACCAAACCCAGGATCTTCAGTGCCTGTAATAATGCCACTTTTGCTACCCACATACAGAAGCACCAGCACCACCTACTCCACAGACATTCAGCTGTACCACTTTCAGCCTTTGCCAGCCTAAGATGGCTATGAACCAGTGACCCCGGCCAAAGGTCTGCTATTCCTCCTATCCTATTACCAGCTCTCTAAGCCAACCCTTTGGAAGAGTTTCAGCTTCTTTCAATAGCTACTTGGCGATGCTGCTTGCTACACTGAGCAAACACCTGTTAGTCCCCAGTTTGCTTTGCCATTCACCTGGTCACCTTGGTGTTCATCAGACACTGCTGCAAGGTGTCTGCCAGCCTCTGGTGAACCAGGGAGTACCGAAGAAATGCTCTGCCTTTGCCAAGAGATGTCCGCAGCTGCAGGGAGAAAGCACAAGGACAGAAAGGTCTAAATATCACTCACAATCACCCAGAGATGTGGCCTGAAGACTCCACACCAACACAAAAGCTCACACGGGTCCTAAGGGAGCAGCAAGAACTGCCATGGAGAGACACCTTCTCCCAGGGCTGTCATGGGGTGGACTTTCCCCTAATGAATGTGTCCCTAGGCCTGGCTGTTGCCCACTTCAAAATGACATCAGAAAGCAGCAGAGGCCCAACAAATCAGCTGAGGTACAGACTGTGCTACAGCCAATGCCCACCCCAAGGCAAAACCTCTGTGTGCCCAGCACAGCTGGCACTGGCTGCTTGGGTTACTGCCCATGGCTGGCAGGGCTTCAGGGCAGAGCTGGTGATGAACACACACGCACAAAAACACCCACCCCACAGCCACAGGGACCCCAGGTGGTGCAAAAAGCCTTTCTTAACACTTAGCTGTTACAAACATTGAATTCTTGCTTCAGATCAAGAGCAGCTGCATGACCCAAAGGAGTGGATCTCTCTCTCTCCAGACAGCTGTTAGAGCAGCCATTAGGGGATGACAAAGCTCAGCACTACCTCCTGTTACAGTTGTGGAGGTGGGGAATTGATGTTCTCTTCTGTCTTTTACAGCTGAACTATTTGTTGTCCTGCAAAGTACTAAAGCACTACATAGTAGTGTGTCCTCTCTTCCCTCAAACCAGTAATGAATTTAGGAATGGAAAACAAAAGTGAGTTAAAGAGTTTCTCACCAGTCAGCAATGCAACCAGCAACCCAAACATACTCATGATTTGAAATGGAGGCTAAAGGAAAGGTTAGAGGGGCTGAGGCTCGAGCTAGTGGGTTACTGTAACTGCTTGAAAAGACAGTGTGAAAGAAGGCTCAGAAGCCACACCAGCTTTCTGTCCTCCTGCTCAGTGTCCTACTGCAGTGAGCTTCACTCTTGGTTTCCTCAGGTTAGCTGTTACTGGGCTGCTGTGCTCAAGTGAGGCACAGGGTCCTTGTTTATCTCAGCAACTCACTACATACAAAACTGTTCCTTACAAATGGAGTGGTGAAATGTGGAGAAAAGGACACATGCTGATAAACTGAAACAGAAAATATCCTTCTTCCAAAGAGTAATTTCTGATACCTTGCTAACCATCAAACAGCCAGAGGTACTGAAGGGGGGAAAAGGAGAACAACCTTCTCGTGTGGAAATATGCAGGTGATGCCACAGAGTGCTGAAGGCCACAGCAGTCACCTTTGCAGAGAAATAAAGACTGGCTTCTGCTACTGAGGATTTAGGAGCCAGTATCCTCCACGCCAGACCACTCAAGAGTAATTCTCCTGGAGCAGCAGGCACCATCCTTATTTCTCCAGTCCTCCTGGAAGCAGTGGGAAAGCAAAACTCAACTGCCCCTGTTTTCCTTCCCAGTGATAAAACAAACTGGAGATCTTCTACCCACGAGAGAAGTTCTTCAGATTATTCTGAAGACTCAGACAGGATCAGCACAGAAATCTTCTCACAGCACGCACTTCGCCCACTCACTGAGCTGAACACATGACATGGCTGTTACAAGATTAAGCTTTTATTACTATGTCTAATAAAAATAAAGCTTTGTCCTGGCCAAGAGAACCACAACAACCACCCTGAACTATGCCATGGTGCTGTCAATATGGAGGAACAAAGCTGAGACAGAAAAATCAAGCTCTGCTCTCAACCAGTCCTCAACATTAATAATGTCCAATGTGGGGCATCTTCCCTCTTGCACTTGGAGGCACATCCTGCTGTAAGCTGTGCTAAAGGTGGCAGGCTCTACTCTTGCCTTCATCCTGTGCCCCTTTTTGGAGAAAGTGGCAGTAAGTTCATGGAAAGGCAGGGCACAGCCAGAGAGGAGCAGGACCATTCACTTGTGCAAGTACCTTCAAAACAAGAGCTGGTCAGGCTGCCTACTCCTAGATCATTTAGTACCCTTGTAAAAAGAGGAACATTGTATTGTTGTACTTGACAGGAGAAACAAAATTCCTGGTGTGTTTTGTGCTGTGTGCTCAAAGCAGTGTATTTCCTTTGGGCTCCTACTGCTCTCTGAAGGGACATGCCCAAACATAAGCTGCAGATGATGCAGCTCAGCAGATGCACTCACTTCTGTAATGGACTTGACAAAGCGGATTCCATCGTTAGCTCCTTTGACTTTTGCCAGGCAGTCACAGAAATAATCCCAGTAGTCTTTCCTGTTCCCCAGCAATGTGCTTTTTTCCTTCTGGTCAAACTTAAACAAGGAAAGCAAAATGCAATGAGCAAAACTTCCACGTGAATGCACTCAGACACAGCTCTTTGGAATTCCGTTCCTCTCCCAGCAGCACGTGTTTGCATGGCTCCTCTTAGTTTCAGCCCAGTGTATCACAAAGAAAGGAGATGTTGTATTGCAGTTAAAAAAGCTACTTTGCAGACAGTAACAGATAATAATGTTCTGGCTCTAGTTAGAATACAGGCATCCATTCAGAAATGCTGAAACAGAGTTGCAGCAGATTTGGCAGCTCTTCAAGAGCCACAGACTGACAACCAGAGACCTGCAGCCCATCGTGGCAGTAGCACACATGCCCATACCAGAAAGACCTGCAGGAGCAGCAATACTGAGGGCACAGACTGCAGATGGACCATTCAAACCCCAAAGGATTCTTCAGCTTCTGCTGAACCCTCTGCAACCCAACTAGAACACCCCTGCCATGCTGGCATGTCCTTGCTGCCAATAGGGACAGCACAACAGTATGCAAGCTGAACCAGTTTGCCCAGCAGTGGCCTTTTCTAACTTACACTTTGAGGACGGCTAAAAAGCATCACTCCAGATTAGAAATCAGCCCTTTGTGTAAAGCCTTGAAGTGAAAATCCTCTGATTTCTATCCATTCCTCACACCACTGCAGCTGCAGAGTTAACAGTTTGCCAGACCTTATTCTGCATTCAAATACGGTCAGGAACTCATTACTTCAGCCTTCCCAAGACAACTGAGCAGGATCTGTCTTTAAAAATCCAGCTGTAAGCTTGCAGATTGATAGAAAAACATCTTACATTCTTCAATCAAGCTGCCAGCACTGCTTTTAGATTACATTTATTCACTTTGGCTTGAAATAAATCCAGCAAGCAGCACACGTTTCAGGCAGTTTATTTTAAAGAAGAGATAAAAAGACTAAGCTGGATATTTATGATCATTTGATTATGATTATTTGGACTAAAGAGCAGTCAGAGGAGACAAGGCCTAGCTGTGATGGTGGATTACAAGTGGCACACACCACTTCTTACCTGTAGAAGGTACTCCAGCTTGTAGGAAAATTTTTGCAAGTTGACACTGTCATCTGTGATAGGCTCCCCTCCCTCCTTGAACTCTTTACTTAGCTCAGTCACAGCATCTTGAAAATAAGACACCAAAATGGTTAACCAGGGCAAGAGAATCCATCAGCAACTAGAGAGACAGGCTGCCTGCCTGCATGTGCATACAGCTCCCTTCAGAAGCTTACTGATGTGCTTGCAATCCAGTGCCACCGACAGACTGGAGCTGAGGTTATGCCAATCTGTTACATGCACTACCTAAACCCAGCAAACCTCCTGCTGGCACGTAGAAAACTGCTGGAGTGTTCTTCAGCAGAGGGAAGAGAAGTCCCTTTCTGCTGTCTCATGTGCACGTTAAGGGATTGCCATGGGACAGGAATTCTGACGAGAAGGGACACAGCAGGTCAGCTGCTCCAGGGGATCAGCAGCGCCAGTGCGGCCCTGCAGTCAGCACATTTGTCCTCTCCACCCTCTGTTCAGGAAGGTTCAGCTTGCGCTGGATACAAAACAAATGGCAAAAAGAATTCACAGCAGCTCCTCTTCCCCTAAAAGCTATACCCATGGTGGGTGAGGAAATCTCAAGTCCAAACTCTGCTGTCTCTGAATACCCCCAAGGGGTCTGCTTCCCAGCGCCAGGAACTGATGATTCTGGTCTTACCTTCCACTCGGTTTTGCTCTTTCTTTGGGTGCCCGAGGGAGCCTTTGGCTCCCAGTCCCACTCAGTGCCCTCCGCAAACTCCCTTTTAGCAGGCAAAAGATCTTTTTGCATGGTGGTGAGATCCAGACGCCCAGCGTTGGTGCATGCACACCTTTAACTTAACAAAGGTTTAAGGGAGAACTGTCTGGCTCTTGGTATCTGCTTAGGAGAGAGGCAGCAGCAAAGGGTTATAGTCCTGCTGCCAGTTTTGCACACGGCAGAGCTGTGGGAAGTGAGGTTGGGTACTGCTGGTGAAGGACAAGTCAGGGGCACAGAAGGCTTGTGCAAGTGTAGCAAGAACAGCAGCTGCAGCTCTCCAGTACTTTTCCTCTGGGTCTCCGTTCCCAGTTAGGTTTGGCCTCCTGTGTTTTTTCATTCCCACATCAGCAGCAACTCCGTGTGAGATTCCCATCAAGGGAGGGTCTAAAAACTAGGCCTTCTCCTTCTCTCTCATGAAGTCTTGTAACAGTACAGGTCTACTCATGCCAACAATGTGGTAGCTTACACCACACAGACAACTTCTTTATCGACTGTAAAAGCAACTTCTAAAGTTGTTTAAAGTTGTAGGATTTAAGAATTGAGGATGCTGTAAAATGTAGGAACAAAGTAGTCACATCACAGCTGAGCACAATGCACTACAACTGCTGCACAAAAATGTTACACAGCTGACAAAACCAAACCCTCCTCTCCTTCTCCAGAGCAGGGAGGATGAAACAGCCCAGTACAGGGACAAACCTGCCAGCATGCCACCGTACCTTGCAAGTCCCTGATGATCCGCTGCAGCTGGTTTTCGCCACTGGCTGCTGCCATCTTGAAAACCAAAGGAGATGCCCTTTTGGGTTGTCAATCTTTTCATCCATCTAGATAAAACCAGCAGAATTCATATCCTGGACAACCACTGGACTGGTGAAGATTACTCTCCTCTGAGACACCTGCAGTTCTGGAGAAGTCAAAAATAAGATTAAAGCCTTTAGCATCACCAACAAGCAGCAGAGAGCTGCTTTGGCACTTTAGACCCTGTAAGGAATTCCCATAAGGCCAACTCTTTCCCTGGAATTCCTTTGTATTTCCTTCTAGATGTCCTTTTCCATTTCAGTTATTTCTTCAGTTATATCTTCCAAAAGTTCTGAGCAAACCTCAGAGAGCACTTTTCTGTTGCTGAAGTCACATGCAGCCAGGCTCATAGCGCAGCACAGGCTGCTATTTGATGCAGCTCATCTCGTGACCCTGTGGGAGGTTCTGCTGACATGGGACTTGCCCTCCCCTAACACTGCCAGAGCTTCCCTGCAGCCAGAACACACAGCAGCCTTTCCTTCCAGACACAGACTAGGCACGGGCCAAGGAGCCAGAAGTGCTGCACATCTGCTGCTCTGCCATGAAGCATATTCTGACTCCTGAGAGCTACCGAGGAGCTGACTTGCAGCAGAAGTGTCTCTCATGCCCTTCTGCCAAGGCACAGCTCTCAAGGCATGTAAAAGGACACTGCTTTATTTTAAGCTCTGTTACACATCCCTGGCTGGATGAGCAGACCTTGTACCATCTCCCCTGCTCAAAACAGTGACCAGTGAGTTATACTCAGCCCCTGCAGAAAATATTTCTTTAATCAAAGTAATGAATTAAAATGAACGGAAAGCCCCAAACACTTCAGTGAAACAACCAGGCCTGGAGACCCAACCTCTCAAACAAGGACCTGGGCACAACCATCCACAAGAAGCCAGGCAGAACTGCAGAGGGAACTTGCTAAGCATTCAGAGGTTGCTCAGAATTCTGCCTGCAATGGCACAGCCACATTTCTAGACAAGGATAAGATCCAAAGTGCTGAATCTTTAGAAAATCCATCATTACACTTCTGTGCTTTTGTTGTCACTCAACTGAAGTACCACCAAAGGCATAATTAAAAGCTTACTAACTGAAAGTGCAAATGTGCTTAGCTCAAATGTGTTATCTGCCTCTCCTTTTTTTCTTTCCCCTCAAGAGAACTACATTTGCCTGGCTGCAGCAGGGGTCCGAATGAAGGAGATGGCCCAGTATCCTTCTGCCCTAGGCATCCATGTATTGTTTGGGAATGCTTCTGATGGGATCTTGCATTCTTTGCTTTTGAAACAAAGCAAAGCTCGACAAAGGCAGAGAGACAGAGAAGTGGTCAGGAACTGTGTGTTCTGTCCTGTGAAGAAAAGGCTGAACTATGTTACTGGTGTGTGTCTCTTAACAGCTGTGGGTTTCCACCTGGCAGCTTCCACTTCCAGGCTTCCATGGCAGTTAGTACGTTACAACACAACTGCCACGTGGACCATGGGGGCCTGCGGAAGGACCTTGGCCTACAAAATCCCAGCTGTAGTTGGGCTTCAGGAAGAGAAGGCAAGTATGGCACAGACTAACCTTTCATAGTGCCAAACATGAATTTTCACCCCAAATCAACAATATTCCAACCTAAGGTTCTCATCTTTACTCTGCTGAGGATCGAAGTGCCACAGTGCCTGGCAAACAACTGCTGTGTGCACAACAGCTCAGTAGCACAGCACAAGGAAGGCAGCATGTTCCCAGTGGGGTGATCCTGCTGTGCCCAAGACATGCTCCTTTATTCCTGTTGGCATCTCCCAGGCAGAATGCAGGAACCCTGGGCAGAGACCACAGCTCAGCTGGAGGCATGCAGAGCCTACTCCTTCCTCTCCTCCACTCAGCCCTTTCCTCTGTACAGGGAGCAAGGTCTCACGGTTTCCCCTGGCTCACATCGGCCTGCACTTATCCTTCCCAGATCTTCTGACCCAGGCTAGTGCTAAGGAGAACCTGCTGAAACTTTCTCTACTTGCTCTGCAGAATGGGGAGAAAGGTACCAGTCCCACTTGTGGTCCTGTCAGAGGTGCTCTAAAGCTGCAGAGCCCTCACCTTCCATGGCAAAGAAAGCTGGCAGTGTACCATAACTGCTTTCCCAAGGTTTGCCAACAGGAGAGGCTTCTATAAACACCTTATCTAGTCCTTCCTCTAGAGCTCAGCCCTGTTCCTCCTGCATTTCCTACCCTGTTATGTATCCTGTAAGTGTGTGCAGTCTGAAAGCAGCATGACACAAGTGCCAGGCAGCAGGCAGCTGCTGTGGGCCAAAGGCTCCTCGAGGGCTGCATGGCTACCCCTCACACAATAGCCTGTGGCTAAGGCCAGTGCCATCAGCGGGCACAGGCTGCAGTAACATCACTGTGGGCATGCTAGGGACCTGGCACACAGCACAGCAGAGGCAGCAAGGCAGGGCACGTCTCAGCCTTGGGCAGTGCCAGCTGCTGTAGGAAGGTGGCTGCTCCCTCTCCTGTTGGCACAAGAACAGTGTGGGGGTGACAATCTTCTTTACAGAGGAGGATATCCTAGCGATTAAAGAGAGCAGCAGACAGGCAGCAGCCCACTTCCAGGAAAAGAAAAGATTTACCTGAGGGGGAGTAAGACACACACAAACCAGTAACCAGAGCATAGTAACTGGTTAAATGGGCTTCTGGGGGAGCTACAGCCACCTGCCTTTGGTCTGAGTGCAGAACACTTCTCTTTGTGTGCCTGCAGGCGTGTCTACATCTCCAGCAGCTGCTTTCTTTTGTAATTCATTGGTCAGTTTTTGGCCCACTTTTGACATTGACTTCATCGAAATGCTACACTCCTCCAGTTGCAATCAGAAGAGGAAGCTGGGAGGAAGTCCATGAGTAGAGTTTCTCTTCGCTGATAAAAAGGCCAAACCCCAGAGAATTCATTTCCCACCAGGTGCATTTTCGGCACGCACTAAGCTCACACTGGAGGTCTGAGGTAATTCAGTTAAAAAGCAAATTGGATTTGTAAGACCAAATGGAAGGAAAGCTCCGGGCACTCCTGCTGCTTACCTTAACCCACTCTGGTCTCACCACTCCAAACATGGCCATTTCAACACACAGCCACCACCAGCATCCCTTTGCTGCCTGTGCCTGCAGTCCTGAACATGCTCCAGCTCCAAGTGAAACAGAACAGACAAGTGAGGATGCTGAGGCACCTCCTGCGTTCCTGAGTCACAGCCTTAGCTGTGTCATTCTCTTGTGTAACACCAACACCTTCTGCCCCACAAAAGCACACACTGACTGCCAACTGCAAGGCATGCTCCTGGCAAAAACAACTTGCCTGCTCCAACAGCTGGTGACCAGGCATGAGCCTCACGGCAAAGGAGGAGGAAGAGCTGGGAAAAGGAAGCCTCTGCTTTTCAGAACTGCCAAACCACTGACTGAGTGAAATGATTCCATTCCACTAACCACCTGGCAAAGTACTTGACACTTGGGTGCTGCAAGAGACAGTGTGCCAGTGGAGTTCACTGTAGCTGTGCTGCCAGCTTTTTGCATCCTCTACCACGCAGGGTCTGAAGCTGCACATCCACAGAGCTCAAGAACCGTTTGCTGGAAATAGGGGTCTGAGGTGACTGCCAGAACAGCCAACTCCTCTGCTGTGCACACAGAGGGGCAACTCAACCCTCTGTGCTTGAGCCCTGCCAATGAAGACGTGACTGGCAGAAACACACTGCCCCACGTTAACAACAACAGCCTGGCACAGCCTAACACTCAGACAAGGTTTCCATCTGCAGTTGTGAAGCTTGGTTCCATTCCAAGAAGTTAAATTCTCTTGCTAAATTGATTTTTCATTTTCATTTTCTACTGCAGTAAATCTTCACATTTCAACTACAAAAATACATTTCTGGGGAATCTGTTTTCTTTGGTACTTCAAATGGGAGGCCATGCTGGAAAGCCAAGCTGGATTTCCCACCTGCTCAAGCACACAACCTGCTTTCAAAGTATTCAGGCATGTAAACAGTCCTGAAAAATAAATCCACATCTTGCAGGAAATGTGTCCAGCAGAACAACTTCACAGAGTATCGCAGCACTGGTGAAACACTGCAGCTGCCCAGCACAGAAGCAGCATGTTTATAGCTAGGGACTCCCATGGCCAAGCCCTTTTTTGGGGGTACTCTTGCCTCTTGTACTCCAGGGGTATCTGCATACAGCATCAGAACATAAACTAATGGCATTCACCAACTGCTGCCTGCACCCCTAACCTGACAGGAGAGACTGAAAGTAGAGAATCAGTAAAGTTTTGTGTAATCCATGTGTGAACTTCCCTATTTCACGGGCAGGCAGCCTCTGCCCCCCGCCCACTCCCTGGATTTGCAGACTGCTCTTGCCAACAGAGCAAAACTAAGCAACAGACAGAAGGGGCAGGATAAGAACCCCACAAGACAGAGTTAATCCTCAACCCTGAGTGGGGAAATTTGGCAACCCCTAACAGCTTTTCTAATGTTGCCCCTACTGAACTGACCTTCCAGTCTAAGGCCTGACTTAAACCCCTGTAACACCTTACGCTGGGCTTTGCTGAACACAACAGATGGGCTAGAGCAGGACACAGCTTCCTGGTTGGGAGAGCACAGAGCTCTGATACTCCTCACATCAACAGCTGCCGAAAGGAAGTCAAACGAGCACTGTAGTCCAAGACCAGCCCAGGGCTGAGCCTGTCCACATCTCACAAGGAGAGCCCTGTCTCCTGGCAGGAGCTGCCAGGAGGAAGCAGTCAGTTCCCAAGCAGAACACTCTGGTGCTAACAGGAACCGCACCAGAATTGCTTTTAGCAAACCCATCTGCCCCTTCTCCTCAGGGCACACCAGTCCCTGCCCCATGCCAGGAATGCTGCAGCCTTTACTCACATCTGCAAATCAGCCTAGCCATTCCCAGAAACTTGCTCCTCCTCAGATGCCCCCAGTCCATTTTACTGCCCTGGGACAAGGAACCCCTCCTGCCTCAGTGCCTGCAGGGTGAGTTAGGGAGGCAGCTTTTGTTCAGAAGTGGAAAGGTTTTTTGCCCCCTTCACACCTTCATTCTTCTAGGCCACTCTCCATGTCCCTGTGTACCCTTCCTGCCACAGAACCTGCTCTTCCTCTCCATACCTCACCCAACTATTTACAGCTCTAACACATTCTTCAAGCCAGGCACCTGAAGCTCAGAAGCCAGTTCTGAGGAGCACCACACCTACAGAAACAGAATCATCGAGTGGCTTGGGCTGGAAGGGACCTTAAGGACTTCCAACCTCCTGCCACCTTCTCCTGACCAGCTTGCTCAAAGCCCTGTCAGGCTGGCCTGAAATACTTCCAGGGAGGGGGCATCCACAGCTTCTCTGAGCAGCCTGTTCCAGTGCCTCACCACCCTCACAGCAAATAATTTCTTCCTCATCTTTAACCTCCACAGAAACTCTAGAGGCCTTCCAGCTGCAGAGGAGCACTGTGACTCACGGCACAACTCAGGGCACAGCCTTGGAGCCTTCAAGGAGCCTTGTGTTTTTCAGGTCTCCAAAGCTGGTTTGGAGCCTTGTTAATTTCCAGCCACCTCTGAAACTGAGTTAGCCAAAAGCAACAACCTAAACTCTGAATAGGAGCTTTTCTCAGCAGGGTTTTTTACCTCTGTATCTACCATTCCAGGCCAAGGTTTCAGAAGCACTTGAGAAGGTTGCCTCCAGCGAATGGTTTTGGGAAGTTTGGTGGCCGTGTGCTGAGCTTTGCCCCTCTGCAGCACTCCATCTGTCCTCCAGCCAGCAGCAGCAGTCACTCCTGAGGGCAGCTCCTGGCTCATGTGCAGCAGTGAGCTAGCAACATGCCAGGCCAACAATGACAGGGCTTGGCCACACAGGCAGGGATCAAACAGGAGGCAGGGCAGGCACATTAACCACCATGAGACAACCCACATGGACAGACCACTGAGTCCATCCTGCTGCTGCAGAGCCAGCACCAAACACTGCTACCTTCTGTCCTCTGCAACAAGAAGCACAGAGTCTTCCCTCTCTCTTTTCTCACGGGTTTTCCACTTTGGAAGGGAGGGGAAATGTCAGAACTGCAAACATTGGGCAAAATATTTGAAATTACTATTATGATGTCATTTTTGGACACAAACAACTACCACTCCCTTGATAAACTGGAATTACTACAGGAAAATGTGAAAAACTAGATAGAAGCTGCTAAAAAGTTTCCTTGCACTGGCAAAACTCAATAGAAAATAATCCACAGTAACACAGATGTTTAAAAAAGAAATCACTGTGTTAACAACAAAATACTTGGGGCTCTCACAATTCCCTCGAGTTTAATCATCACAATGCTACAAGTGTTCAATGTTCATTTGACAAGTGGGCAGCTGCTCATTTTCCAACAAATAAACTGAGTTCAATCCCATTTCCATCACTGTTTCTCCTTGAGCCGAGCGGGTCATTTCTGAAAGTTTGTACCACTTTTTGTTACATTTGAGCAGTTCTCTCCCTAACCGTCCCGTCAGGTATTGCTCCCCCCGCCAGCCGAAGCCAGCAGAGCAATGCCAGCAGAGCCTAGCCCGCAGCATGCCAGCACTGTTACGCAAGCTGCAGCAGCGCAGAGGGACTGCACACAATACACCCTTCGACTGTCACCAAACGGTGCACAGAAAAGGCTTCTCCGGAGAGCAAAACCAGGCTCCCTAACTAACTGGCCCTGCAGATGCAGCGGTCAAGCCATGCTTGCTGTCAACTACATATACTGCAAGAAAGGTAAAATCGACTAAGCATTTGTTTCCCATCAGCGTCCTAGATGCAGCTTTTCAGCTGCAGCGCAATCTTCTGTGTGTGACATTAGGAAGCACTGTTTGGGATATCTGCAAGGTGTTTTCAACTCAACCACTCCCACGAAGACGGTTGGAAGCCTTCAGGAAATCGCCTTGCATGCAATAATATCCGGAGAGCAGAACGCGCTGCTGCAGGACAGCGCATCGCTGCTGCGTTGGCTGCACCTCGCTGCCGCATTGGCTGCACAGCCTGTCAGAGGACACCACCACCAAAGCGCAGGCTGTCGTGCTACTGGCAAACACAGCCCCTCCTTAATCCCCGCCTGCTCCCGTGGGCAGGTGAACTCGGAGCTGGATAAAACAACACTCCCACCGTCGGGCAGCAGAGACACAGCCCTGGCACTCCTCCCTCTTTTCTCACCCTGGCGAAGTAGCTCTGTTCCAGGCCGCGGTTGGGGCAGGGGTGCGCCGCCCGCCGCTGCCCAGCTCCCGATGCCAAGCACACTTCTGCACAAGCGAGACCCTGCGGGAGGCTGGGTGCGAGCCCCGGGGGCAGCAAGCAGCGGGCTGCTGGGCCTCCGAACAGCACCAACGAATTCACCAGCCTCCAAAACGCGGCACAGCCCCACCTCAGCCCGACTCACCGCCGCAGGACCTCTGCCCGAGGAGAATCCGCACCCCACGGGCAGCCGACACTAGCGCCTTGTTTCTTTGTTTTCCCCTTGCTCGCTCTGGATTACCAGGATCAGCCTAAGCCGGGGCAGGGCCGGCTGCAAGCCCCACATCTGCTCCGGCGGCAGCCCCGGGTGCCAGCCCAACTGCCCCAGTGCAGCCCCGCCGCAGATCTGCCGACACAAGGGCGAGCAGGATTAGGGCCGTGGCAATTATTTGCTCGTCAGCACTTTCTGACGGTGCGGGTGCGGGTACGAGCACGATGGGTATCTGCTTTCGAGCCGAGGCCTGGGTGGCTGCCCCTCGAGCAGCTGCCGTGACACCTAAGGCGGCCGGGCCTGGCTGCTGGCTCACGTCCGCCCAGGCGCCAGCCCCGAGGGACGGGGAGCGGACGGGCCCCGTGTGTGCAGGGGAGCCCCCCCCCACGGGGCGGCGGTACCGCGGTGCCCCCGCGCTCGGCTCGCCACAGCTCCGAGCCGGGCTCCCCGCGAAGCTGCCCCGGCGCTGCCCAGCCGCTGCGGAACTCCCTCCGCCCTCCGCTCCCTCCCGAGCTCCGACAGGCAACAAGTGAAAGCCTCTGAAGTTACTTCCCCCGCCTCGGCTTCCCTCCTGCCGGCAGCCGCCGCCGCCTCCCTCCCGCCGCGCCTCGGCGCTCCCTGGGCGGGTGCGAGGGGCGGCCGCGCGTTACCTCTGCGGCCGCCGCCATGTCGCGGAGAGACGGCCCCGGGGTGAGGCTCCGGCGCCGCTCCACCGCTCCCCGGCCGACTACAACTCCCGTGAGGCCGCTGGGCGCCCTCCCCGCCCGGGTGGTGGCTGGGTCAGCCGCCCTGGGTGCGGCCCGGCGCGGCGGTGAAAGCAGCGTTTGAGGTGTCGGGGAGGGGAAGGGGCCGGGGGCCGCGCAGCTGGGCGCGGTGTGCGCCTGCAGCCCTTCGGCCAGGTCGTCTGCCACAGCTGTAAATAAAGTCGCTTTTAGGACAGTTCTCTGTGTTGGGTTCTTTTTCCCTCTCCTTTTTCTTTCTCTTTTTCTCCCTGCTGAAGTGACTCTTAAAGTCATGCTCAGCTCACCTGGACATGCAGCACACACACAGAGCAGATTGCCCCTTGCTGTCCTTGCCAGGTGGCAAAAGGAAACTCCCACAGAAGAGACCGGTAAGGATTAATAAAGGACACACGGTAATAGACTGGGAGAAAGCAGTCGTCAAACCAAATCACCCTTAGTGCACATAAGCCCTTGCATCCAGCTTTGGGAGCTGCTTCCGAAGGCAGGGTGGGAGGTGGAACAGAGGGCTCAAGGTTTCTAACCTTCCACACCACCTGCCAGTACCAGGCTTCTACGAGCAAGCTGCCTCCACCCCTTGAAGCTGGACCCTCCATAACACGATCCTCTGGAAGGACATTTCTTCCATGGCATCTGAAATAGGTTACAGTGCGTTTGCACTTTGAAATGTACTTGACACCGGAACTCCTTTGCTTTCACGCCACATTGCTTTGGTAAAGAACAATTTTAAACACACCTTGTGACCAAAGAGTTGTCATCAACTCTTGCCACAATGCTTGTGGCTGTATTGGTGTCACAGGCTGCAGCTCAGGCAGCCATAAGATCAAAGCAACCTATTTTCAAGACTCTTGAGGAGATGTATGTGGTACATAGTCTCCATCATCCACATTTTTTTTCATTGTCAGTTTAAGGGTGACTAAGTAGTCTTGACTTTGGTGATTAATCTTTGCCTAATGTATGGGTTTGATACCTCAAACACTGTCACGTCTCAGAACTGCTGGTTATGGGGGTAAGCATGCTGCGGGCACATGACTCATGAAGCACAATGGGACCTCTTACACATCTCAGGAGCACCTCCAGGCTGACTTCCCTTGGCACACTCTGCACAGGGCCAGGAGCATCTGCTGCAAACAACTGTTTGCTTTCCATTGATCCATGGACACCTGGCTGGCTTCCAAAAGCAACCTCAGGGGCATCAGCTGTAAATAATGACAAAGCCAACCCTGGGCAGTTGTGCTGTGATGGATTTATTCTGACATATTCTCAGCAAATCTCTGTGTGGTTTTACTTCCCATCTCAAAATAATCAAGTGGAGAGGATTTTTCCTCCTTTTAATCAGGTAGTGATAAGCTACTTTCAGACATATCCAATTATTGATAGTACTTACAGAATTATTGCTAGCTTGTAAAGACATCCATTTCTCCAGACAAAAACATGCTGCACAGGTGACCAAGGCTTCCTTAGAACTGTTTGTATTCTCTTATTTCTTAGCAACAGAAGAGGCTCTGGAGTTTTGCTTTTTGGAAGCTGCCCCAGGGGGAAAAAAAAAAAAAAAGCATTGTCTGTAGATGTGTTCCTCTGTGGCCTGTCCTAGGTGGTCCTGCTCTGGCAGGGGTTTGGACTGGATGATCCGCAGAAGTCATTTCCAAACCCTGCCATCCAGTGACTCAGATGTGATGAAAGGCAACGTCAGACATCCCAGGGCAAGGAAAGCCTTTGCTGGAACATCTTTGCCCTAGTTGTCAGTGTTGCCCTGATGCCCGTTGCCTGCAGGTAACATTTAAGACAGGTACAACAGGCCTGAGCAATAACCTTTGGATCCCATGCTAACTTCAAGTGCAGTGAATAGTAGAGAGTAGTGCCCACCAGTCTCTCTGTACTTAATAGATGGCACACGTTGTGCTACTGGACAGAGCTCAGTAAGTGCCAACTCACATCTGAGCAGTGCCACTGTCATGAAGTCAATTGCACACTGCTGTCAGTCATCTCATGCTGATAGCATTTTGGAGCCTCATTGACTAGGGCAGGTCTTTACTCTTAAATTACTAAGATCTACAAAACCAAAACCAACCAACAAAACCCAAACCAAAACGACAGGAAAAAAACCACCAAACTTGACAGAAAAAAGTCTGCTGTGGCTGTTGGGCACCATGAATGCTTCATGGCCACCTCCATGGGATGGGTTTGTTCCATCTGGCTCCTGCTGCTACATGCACTGCATAATTTACTTTTTGAGAGCTAATTGATGTTATTTAATAAGTAGGGATGGTTTTGCTTGCACAAGGCACTTGAGGTATTTTCTGAGAGCAGCAAATGGAAGCTCTCCTGGTCAGCCTGCTGGATTAACATGCCATTGTAGCCAGGCTGAACAGCAGCCTGCTGCTAGCACCAGAGACCTTCTCTGTCTGTGGGGAGAAAGCTTTGGAAGCACTTTCAGCATTTGCTTGCATTCTCTTTTGAATAGGTGGACAAATAATTGCCCACAGATATAAAGCTGGAAGTGGGCACGTAAAATGAACCAGCAAAGTTCTGGAAAACCCTGAGAAGCAATTCTGGCATTTTAAACTAGTGGTGGTGAAGGGCTTGGGAGAATATAGAGCTCTTACCAGGTCTGAGACTGCCTCCCACGTCAGGTTAGGAGCTATGGCTGCTGAGAGCTAGCTGCAGTTCAAAGGAGACACCAAGACTTTGAGCTGGCTTGGTGCTAGTTCAACTGATCTGGCAATGATGAAGAAGAGCCAGGACACAGACTCTGCCTGGCCTGTGCAGAGTCTTGTGTGTGCACACAGCCGGGGGGCAGATGGATGAAGAGCATACCAGGGCTTTGGAAAGTCAGAGCTGATTAAGGACACCAGTAACCTTCTTGGGCACATGGGCGCGTTGCTGGCTTATGGCTAACTTGCCCTCCACCAGGACTTCCAGGCCCTTCTCGGCAGAGCAGCTGTAGTACTGCAACCACTGCATGTGATACTGCTCCCTTCCCCAACAGTGTTCCAAAAGGAATTCATTTCTCTTTTTTCACTTCACCAATTTCTGTTTCTCACTTCTGCATTGGCTCAGATCAACGACAGTTGATTAAGTGATTGAAAGTGAAGGTTTGAAGTTGCTTGAGTATTATGTTTTGCCCAGAGCAGTCTGTATTTTCCAAGCACCTGGAGTTCCCAGAAGAACAGAGAAGCACCGACGGTGCATCTCTAGCCCTGAACTGGGTACATCCTGTGGCTTTAGCAATGCAGATGTTTAATAACATATGTGTACAACGATGGAAGCTAGGCCAACATCCTCACGGGTGGCAATGGAGACAGGCTCAATGTGCATGGAGCCGCACACGGAGCCGCACACGGAACTGCGTGGCCAGCAGGCAGAGGGAACGCTTTATTCCCTCTTGCTGACACTCATGTGGCCACAGCTGCAGCAGCACAGTCAGGTTTGGGGCCCCAATGCAAGAGAGAAATAGACTGAAGTGAGCCCAGTGGAGAACCACCAGGGTGATTCAGGAGTTGGGGCAGCACATGGCACATAAGGAGACTAGGTTGGCAGGAGTTTATTTAGCCCCAGGGAAAAACAAGCTGGGGGCATATCTGATAGCTCATGTCAGTTACCTAAGGAGAGGACAGAGAGAGGCAAGGAAGAGGTAACATCAACGGGCTGCAATGAAAAATTTTCTTCATGTAGAAGGGAAAAAGAAGAACCATTAGAAATGATAGGCATTGGAACAGGCACTTGGAGGAGTTATGAGGTCCCCGCTCTTGAAAAGTTTGAGCAGACCAGGCTCTGGACAACCTTGTCTAACTGGGAAGACAGAACTGCTGTGAGCAGGGAGGAGTGGGCGGCCACCAGGTATCTCTTCCAAGCTAAATTCATCTACAAAATACACAACTACTTCTTCATTTGAAAATCCCTCACCTTGGAGAGATGGTTGTGAACACAGAGAACAGCCACAGTGTAGCAGCCACTGAACTGCTGAATGTTTACTGGTGATGTGCACTGTACCAGCAGGGGACGCCTCCAGCTGCTGTTACTTTGACACACTGGGTCATGCTAAGCATTCCCTTTACATGCTCAGAGAGGCAGTAACAAAAGATGCTCAAGCTGCAAACGAAGAACTCCCTAAAAACTGAGGATCTTTGAAGTCTTCCATGCTTCTGTTATACTTCTGGACATTTCTAGATACATCTACAATACACTGACAGTAGGAGTTCAGGGTAGTGCAGCCCCAGCACAGTGAGTTGCACGACTGTTGAAACGGTGCAGGTGCAGGAGACTTTTTACTCACGTCACAGCACTATCCTCTTGTAAAGCCTCGCAGGTGCCCGTGGAGTGATCCTGGCTTACCAGAAGAGCACAAGAAGAATTTGGACTCCTTTGTCTTTCAGTAGGTTGTCTCCATAACTGATGGTATTGAGTCCTCAGTCCAAAGTCTCTTGAAGCACAAAGAAACAGCCAGACTCATTTCAAACATCTCTCATCAGGAGGCAAGAGCCAAAAGCTGGTCTCCAGCACAGCTAGACAAAGGATAACTTCTACCTTTCCAAGGTTTGTCTGAACAGAGTGAGCTCCCTGTGAGATTAGCAAGCAACCTTTTACCATTGTTAAATGCCAGGCAGTAACTGAAGCAATGGGGTCCTAGGGCTGACTCATCTGCTGGCAGGGGACTAGACATGGCTCTTTCTTGTGGCAGCTCAACTGAAGCACAAACTAGGAAGACTTATTTGGATAGAAGCCATAGACATTTGCCCCATTCTCATGCCGTTCCTTAAGTATTCTTGCCCCTGGACACCATCAGAAACAGGATGCTGTACCATGGACATGTCTGAGTTTCTGTCTTCTATTAACTGTACAGCAGCTGAGCAGATTCTGTTGTCTGCTTGCGGTGATCTTTAGAGATCAGATGAAGTAGAGCAGAAACAGTACAGAACCACTTCAAGATGGCTGCCCCAAAACCCAAACTGTTGCTTGGAACCCTTGCCAAACCACTGTTTGGTGCCACTTCAAAGTGACCTTGTCTTTCTACATGAAGCTAGGACATGAACTATTTGGATTTCCAGGGGCTTTGTCATTCAGCTAGACTGGAGTGCACAGGGTGTATTACACTGCCTGGGGGAAACCCACCAAGCTCTGGTGAAGAAGATCAATTTCCATGAATGAAAAAGGCAGCGAGCTTGATTGGTGTAATCAGAAGGTGGCTACTGTCAGGCCAGTAAATCCTGGAAGCCCCAAGAAGAGAGAACCAGTGAGTTCAGCACCGACAAATACGGGGAGTATTACAAGCTACAGAAACACAGGGCCATAGCTACTCACAAGCCAAGTACTCAAAGCCAGCCAAGAAAGCCACCTGCAGCAGCGTTTATATCAGACCCTGCTGCCTTAGCCCCAAAGAACAACTCTGTTTTTCTTTGCATAATCCTGAAAAGAAGCTATCAGTGGGAGAGAAGCCATCTGACAGGACAGAGCTGACACAGACTTAGAGAGCAATGAAGTCAACACATTGTTAACCACTTTCTGATACCCAGCATGTTTGCAAGGGGTGGCTTTGCCTTTCTCAGGGAGCTAGAGATTCTCCCTGGTGCTTAAAACCTGAGAGTTCATCCAGGATTCATGCAAGCCGTGAGCTCTCTCTCTTCAGTAGATGGATGCATCTTCATAGTGGAATTTACCTTGAAAGGAGGTGCTGGGGCTGGAGGCTTGGCCATGGCCACAGGGCAAACACCTACTGTGTAAACGCAGCAAATGCCTCTTGAACTTGACCCCCATGAACACGTAGAGCACAGGGTTGAGGCAGCAGTGGGAGAAAGCAATCTTGCGGCTGATGTAAAAGGCGAGGTTGGAGTCTTTCTGATACTGACAGTCAGAGGGTGGGAAAGTCATCAGAAAGCTGAGGATGTTGTAGGGTGCCCAGCTCAGGAAAAAAGCAACCACAATAATGAGGATGAGTTTGATGGTTCTGTGTTTTCTGTGAGACCTGGCTTTGAGCAGGATGAGCAGGATCTTGACATAGCAGAAGACAATGACCACACAGGAGAGCAGGAAGAGAACATTCCTCTGGTAAATGTCCACCTTCTTCCATTTCCAGCTGGCATAATCACAGAAGTTAGACCCTTCCAAGCTCTCTTGCACTGTGGTTTGGATCACCTCGGGCACCACGATTAAGATGCTACCAGTCCAAACAGCCAAGCTCAGCAGAAGAGCACGGCACTGTGTCTGGGATCTCAAAGTGGAGAGTGGGGTCACCACCGACAAGTAGCGCAGGATGGTCATGAGAGTCAGGAAGAAAATGCCACTGTAGTAGCTGATGGAGAAAAGAGCATTCACTGCCTTGCAGAGGAACTCGCCAAACACCCACCCGAAGGACTGGTCCACTGCCAGGAAGGGCAGCATGCAGGAGAAGATCAGGTCAGAGACACAGAGATTCAGGAGGAAGACGTTGGTTAAAGAGGTCAGGCTCTCGTACCTGAGCAGGATCCACACCACCAGAGTGTTTCCCAGCAGGCTGAGCAGAAAGGCCAGTGTGTAGAGCACCGTGGCGAGGTGGGTGTAGAACACCAAGTAGTCTCCCATCTCGCAGGCGTTGCTGGTCTCGTTCCCAGGGTACTCGTAGGAGTCGTTCTCGTCCAAGATGAGGGGATAGTGGTCGGCATCCATTTGTTTGTGCTGACTTAGCTCCAGCAGATACTTGGGAGGACTGCAACAATCGGCCCAAAATTTTAGTGAAAATCAACCCAAAAACTAAACTCCTGCTGTGGAGATTTCTGTTTTAAGAGGCAAAAAGAAGCAGTGAAAGTACCTTATTTGTCACATTTTGGGGAGAGAAACAACTCATTTCCTCTTGCAACTAGAGCATGAACAGGTAGGTACTGACAGCTTGCGCTCAAAGCCACGTCCAGGTCTGCAGCCCTTGAATCAGAAACGAAGCAATTTCTAAGGCAGTAGGGCTGGTGATGGCTGCTAATGACTAAGTTTCTACTAGGTGAAGGCTGAGAGTGTCTGGAGTCTTAAGGTATGCAGCCCAGGTGGCAAGGCTTTCAAATCTGCTACCGTGCTCTAGGTTTTGCTGGCATGGTACCAAATTCCCCTATACCTCACTATATACATGATTCTTTGGCATCAGGCACTTTACAAAGCTGAGCAGCACCAGGATCAGCAAGTGTAGGCACCAAAAAAGGGAACAACTCCCTTTCTGATGGATTCTTGTATTGAATTGGCTGATTACCTAAACATCCCCAGGTTGTGGCAGAAGCATTCCCACACTGGACTCTGCATTCGTCTCTGTAGTCTGCTGACCCTCAAGGCCAGGAAGGGAGCAGAGCTCACATCACATCCCTTTAGAGGGGCTGCTGCCTTCTCCCTGTCTGCAGGCAGGAATTTAATTGCAGCTGGCTGGCTAAAGCTGGCCAAGTGTCGCAAGTCACTGGGACTTGAAAGGGGAGGCACAATCAGGTGAGTATACAATGCAGGGAGCAAGGGCAGAGCCTCCTTTCTTTAAGAAACAAAGATAAAAGCTTCAGACAAATCAACAATGGCTCCAAAGAGCAGCTCAAAGCCCCCATTAATATGGATGCTTACCTGCAGCACCATCTCTGGATCCTGCTCCAGTGCTGCTGACTCCTGTGGAAGTCCAGCTGCAAGAAAGGAAGTCCACGGCTGAGGCCAGAACTGTGCTGGTGACATTGTCCTCTTAGGATTAGCGAAGCCACAGCCTGCCTGTCGCTTCCAGAAAAACACACACTGCTTTGGCAGAACAGAAAGGTCACAGCTACAGCAGTGAAGTGTGCCAGGGACCCTTTCATGCCATGCATAGAGGCAAATGGCTCAAGTCAGGCACAGGTCAGGGACCATCTATCCCTTGGGATGCAGCCACCCAGTTTTGGAGGGATTCAGTATGGTGACAGCAGGGGCCCGGGCCAGGTTTACCCCCAGAGGCACACAGCCAAGTGGAAATGGTGTCTGTGGCCCTCAGTCTGTAGCAGGCTGCCACTTTCAGGCATGCAGGGCAAGTCCCTGCTGAGGTTGGCACCCTCCCGGGTTCTACTCGACAGTGCAGACGACGACACTTAAGGAACATACGGATTAGAGTGAGGTCTGGAGCATTACTGTCTCCTGTTTCAGCTCAGGCTGGAGCTGTGACTCCTCCTCAGCAGCTGTCCCGAGAGTGAAGAGGAGTCTCTTTGCAAAGAGGAAAGGTACTCTGTGCAAGAGATGACTGCTGGACTGCTCCTTGCCTCTGCTGCCATTGCTGCTGGCCCCTGTCACAGGGAACTTCTCATGAAAACCTCAGCCCCAGACCCTGCTTCTGCCTGGGGGTTACTCCGACCTGCCCCAGTTCACAAAGCAAGTTCACTGCTGGATTCCTCCCCAGTGTTGCTGCCAAGGCCATGAATGTGGACAGAGGACATTTAAGCACTCAGAAAGAGACACTGCCCACAGGCAGACAACTCTGAGGGGCACTACAGTGCCTCTGCCAAGCTGCACAGTGAGCTGCAGTCCCAGGAGCTCACCTCCTGGCTCTCAGAGAGCCTGGAGAGGCTGATGTGCCTGCAGCATCCACCACCACGTGCAGCTCCTCGGGCTCCAAGCACCCACTGACTGCCACTAGCTCTGTCCTTCTCAAGTCACACCATCTGCCCTGCTCGCTCTCTGAGAGAGGACAACAGCTCTGTTTGCCTCAGCTGCTGCTGTGCCTCCCTCAGCCCCTGCCCCTTTCCCGGGATGCTGTTGCCAGCTTCCCTTCCTGCCACGGCTTTGCTGAGGAATGAGGAATTCTGCAGACTGGGCCCTGCTTTGCCTAGGGAGACTCTGATGGACAATGAACACTCCAGTCTGCCAGAGCTGCTGAGTGGCTGACCAGGACCAAGTGTGTGCTTTGATTTGATGTTTGTGCCAGCTCAGTGATGATGAGGAGCACCTTGTGGAAACCAAGCTGGGGCACTTGGGATTTTTTTCCCCTCTTGCTTCAGTCGGTAAAAAAAAACCTGGCATCTAAAGCTGTAACTTTGCTCACTTGTGTTGGACTAGCTGCTCTCCATCATTTTCCACCAGTCCTGGCTCACTGGAGAGGTCCCAGACGACTGGAAACTGGCCAATGTGATCCCCATCCACAGAAGTGTCGGATGGAGGAACCTGGGAACTACAGGCCTGTCAGCCTGACCTCAGTGCCAGGGAAAGTGATGGAGCAGATTATCTTGGGGGCAGTAACTGCACACCTGAGGGATGGCCAAGGGCTCAGGCCCAGCCAACATGGATTTAGGAAGGGCAGATCCTGCCTCTCCAACCTGATCTCCTTCTATGATCAGGTGACCCACCTGGTGGATGTGGGGAGGCCTGTGGATGTGGTCTACCTGGACTTGAGCAGGGCCTTTGACACTGTCCCCCACAGCAAACTGCTGGCTAAGCTGTCAGCTCGTGGCTTGGATGGCAACACTCTGTGCTGGGTTAGGAACTGGCTGGAGGGCCGAGCCCAGAGAGTGGTGGTGAATGGTGCCACATCCAGCTGGAGGCCGCTCACTAGCGCTGTCCCCCAGGGATCAGTACTGGGCCCCATCCTCTTTAACATCTTCATTGATGATCTGGACGAGGGCATCGAGTCAGTCACCAGCAAGTGTGCAGATGACACCAAGCTGGGGGCAGATGTTGGTGGGTTGGAGGGCAGAAGGGCTCTGCAGCAGGACCTCGAGCGCCTGGACAGATGGGCAGAGTCCAAGGGGATGGCTTTCAACAAATCCAAGTGCTGGGGGCTGCACTTTGGCCACAACAACCCCATGCAGAGCTACAGGCTGGGGTCGGAGTGGCTGGAGAGCAGCCAAACAGAAAGGGATCTGGGGGTGCTGATTGACACCCGCCTAAACATGAGCCAGCAGTGTGCCCAGGTGGCCAAGAAGGCCAATGGCATCCTGGCCTGCATCAGGAATAGTGTGGCCAGCAGGAGCAGGGAGGTCATTCTCCCCCTGTACTCTGCACTGGTTAGGCCACACCTTGAGTACTGTGTCCAGTTCTGGGCCCCTCAATTTAAGAAGGACATTGAGGTGCTTGAGCGTGTCCAGAGAAGGGCAACGAGGCTGGTGAGAGGCCTCGAGCACAAGCCCTATGAGGAGAGGCTGAGGGAGCTGGGATTGTTTAGCCTGGTGAAGAGGAGGCTCAGGGGAGACCTTCTTGCTGTCTACAACTACCTGAAGGGTGGTTGTGGCCAGCAGGAGGTTGCTTTCTTCTCTCAGGCAACCAGCACCAGAACAAGAGGACACAGTCTCAAGCTGTGCCAGGGGACGTTTAGGCTGGAGGTGAGGAGAAAGTTCTTCATCGAGAGAGTCATTCCCCACTGGAATGGGCTGCCCAGGGAGGTGGTGGAGTCACCGTCCCTGGAGGTGTTCAAGGCAGGTTTGGACGTGGCACTTGGTGCCATGGTCTAGTCTTGAGGTCTGTGGTAATGGGTTGGACTTGATGATCTTTGAGGTCTCTTCCAACCTTGCTTATACTGTGATACTGTGATACTGTGACTCTTTCTACTCTAAGCTAAGAAATGCTGTGCCTGGATTTTCAGCTAAGATACCTGCGAAGAAGCTGTGAAAGCCTGAGGAATGTCGGCACCAGACACGGAGCACACAGGGCACAGCTGCTCCCAGTTTACACACAACGGGCAAGAGAGAGCAGGAGTTGGCTGAAAGGTGGAAATTACCTTAAATTCTGTTAGCAGGACAAAAGGGAACAGAGGAAAAACACTGCACTTTCAAATTATCCTTGGCCTTGTGCAGAGCACTCAGCAAGGCACTGAGCATTCATTTCACTCTTGCCCAGACACAACTGTTTTATTTTCTGTTCTTTGCCTTGAAGCACTATGGAAAAAGGATCTGCACACGGAGCTGGGGAAGTGGATTCTTAGCAGCCTTTACTTCAGTTCTGGGCTGCTTTGTAAAGGCAGCTACACTTCCTCTGTCCTCTGGAGATACACTGCTCAGCAGATTATTTCTTCTTTAAGCTGAGCATTTCAGAGTGGCTGGCAGGAGGTGTCTGCCTCCTTTGCAGTCAGTGGAGGGACAGGGGGAGGCACTGGCAGGAGTCTCGGCACCCCTCACTGGCTGTTACCCACCCCAGGCAGAGGTCTGAGACCCTTCAAGAGGATTCCTGGCACTAGCACAGACAAACTTGGTCCTTTGTTAACTGCAAAGGACCAAGTAAATATAGCAGAGAGAAGCCCCCTGCCAAAAGGTTTGGACTGATGGCAGCTCCCTTGGAGCAGCAGACTTTGCCCTGGTGCAGAGCCACCATGGGGTAAGCTGAGCAGAGCCTCCTTTTACAGTGAGGAAGAGGTTATCACGTCCTCTTCTCTCCCTCTCTAGCTTCTCCTTTCCCAAGAGCTGTGAACACACAGCCTGGGCCCTTTAGCACAGTGTAGCTCCTGCTGTTCCAGAGGGCTCTGTGGGAAGACAACCTGGCATTCACACTCTGCTTTTGGAGGCTGCTCCCTTCCCTTCCATCCCACGCCATGGCTGTGGGCAGGAGGTCAGCAGGAGGTGCTGGGGTGCGGTGTGGGCAGCCCCCTCCTGCTGCCCTGCCAAGGCATGCAGCGAGGGCTCATGGTCTGCAGGACCATGGTAGGTGACAATGCAACCATGACCTCATGCCTACTTGATAAGCAAGGCTGCTCAGAAAGGATGTGGTGCCCACAGCTGGGCAGCAGATGTCCAATGGAGTGCTCAGGAGCAGCTTTGCCCAAAAGGCTTTTGTAGAAGCAGAGGTGGTTGGCAGCCAGCCTGCGGTCACCCACAACAGGCTTCCAGCCAGTGTGGTTGCAGCTTGGAGCATTCCACATGCTCCCCAAGGGCAGGGGACTGGCATACTCCAGCCCCTTAATTTGGGTGACTGGTGCAAAGGAAGGCATCACTCCCTGCTTTCAGTCAGGCAGAGCTGGGCCATGGTTTTCCTGGTAGCTCATGCAAGGATGAGATGAGCAAGAGAGTGGCCCAGAAGTGAGAAGAAATAGTCCTGGCAGTAAGTGGCTGGGAGGAAAGAGCAGCCTGGGGCTTGCTGGGGTTGGTTGGGTTTGCAGTGCAGGCAAGCAAGATGTCCAGCATGCATCTGCAAGCAAAAGATCACACCCATGCGTCCAGCCTCATTCTGACTTCTCTGACCAGCAACACTGGCAGCAGGCACCAACACTGGTGCCTCTCTCACAGGCCAGGTGGCCCTGGCATGTTCTATCCCTTTCCCACCTACGAATGCTGTGTGGTTTGGCGGTGAAAAGGTGACCCTTCGGCTCTCAGCAGCCGGGTGTGCAGGCAGTTAAACCCCAGCAAATCCACTTCTTGTTTGCATTGCTAAAGCAGATCATATCTGCAGGCTGCTGCTGCTGCCAGAACGTTGCCACACACATGCACCCTCCCCACCCTTTGTCTCTCTCTGTGGAGATGTACACACGGCCCTGCCCTCTCTGCTGCCACCCCTCACTGAGCTGCTGGCCCACAGAATCCCCACTCCGCACTGCAGCCAGTAAAGAGAAAGAGGCAGAGAACCAGAGGCAACAAGGAGAGAAGCAAACTGTAAGCCCCCTGCCCACTGCTGACTACTCATTTCCTTTGAGTGCTGCAGAAGGTTGTATACAGCAAAAAACTCTTGTTGCTGCTGGTGGCTCTCTGCTGCTGGAGTACCGAGGGGCAGGGCTGCTCTTCAGGTTAACCTTGGAGCTGGAGAGGGAAATGCAGGGGGCTTGGGTGCAGAACAGCCTTTAACAACCAGATTGCAAGGGGCAATGCGAGAGAGGAATGGCCTGAGGCTTCTTGGGTTGCTAGTCTGAGGGCATCTCAAATGGTGGTGGAGAAGAAAGCAAGGCTCAGTCAGACTTGGGGAAAAGAGAAGGAGCTAGGGAAAGCAGAGCTCTTGATGGCAGAAACAAACTTTTCTAGGGAAGCCAGAGCTGGGGAGGTTCCCTCCACAGGCCACTTCCGGAGCACAGATGTTGGCTCTCTGTTGCTGATGAGCCAAAGCAAAATAAATCACATTTAGTGCACTACCCTCTCATAGTTGCATCCCAAACAGTTTATGGTAACAATGAGGCAATTAATAACTTGCACCAGAAAAAAACTGACCACAACCAAAGCCGTTCCTGTGCTGGTTTGGCTGCTACTTCCCCAAACCCTGGTACTTCCTCCTGGCATGGCACAGCTGCTTGCAGGGCAGAGCCCCAGCCAAGCAGGAGCTGCATCTGCACAGGAGAACTTCTCTCCTCAAGTGTTTTCCCCCAGTTCTTAAGAAGAGCTGCAGCAGCCATGGCTTCCCGAGCCGATCCTGAGGGGACTGCAGCTGGGGGGCACTGGGGCATGTGGGGTCTGTGGTGCCAGGTGAGACCCAGCTCCTGGCAGACAGACTCAGGGCACACTTTCCTCTCAACAGGCTTCTCAGAGAAGTCCTTTCCCTCGGCTGCCCCTCTGAGCACAGGTGCTCCTTTCAGAGCTGTGGGCTGGAGTGCAGCTGGCTGAAGTGCCCAGTGTGAGCCCAGACTGTGCCAGACCTGCCTTGCTTCTGAGTTCCCAGCTCCTCACCTCCGGCACTCTGCTCGTCTCCCGCTGCCGTCCGCTGCAGTGGTGAGGGGCAGCTCAGAGAGCTTCAGTCGGTGCAGCTGTGGCACTCAGCACAAGACATTGCTGTGCCATGCACGTTGTGTGCACCTATCTCAGTGCCAAGTGTGAGCAGGCAGCTGGGCAGCAGCAGCAGCAGCAAGCCCACCCGGACAAGCTGGTCTGCAGCCAAATGCCAGCTGCAGCCCACATGCCAGGGGCTGTGTGTGCAGCAGAGGCCAACCGAGACCAAATCTTAATACCTCAGTTCCTGAGACGTCTCAGCGTCTCCAGCCATCTGTCCTCTGACGGGATCCTGAGTCAGGGTGGGGGCAGGCAGCAGGCAGCAAGGCTTGGCACACTCTTGCCCAAAACTGCCCCTAGCCCCTCAGCTGTGCTTGGGCAGCTCCAGGCAGGCTGCCGGTGCTGTTCAGTGGACCTGGCGGCAGCCAAGCCCAGAGGATGTACCCAATGGGCAGGGCTGGGGCCTGGGCTCTGCAGTGGCCTCCTTTTCTTGGAAGATGCAGCCCAAGCAGAGTGCTGTGGCATGAGGCAATCCCTGACCTGCTCTGGGCGTTCGTCTCTGTGCCTGTGTACTGCCTCAGCAAGCCTCCTGAGCAGCTCTGGATAGCGGAGCTGGAAGCACACACACAGCTCCAGGCATGGGCTCCCGCCCCAGCAAGAACCCAGCCTGTGTTATTCGGGAGCAATTTCTACACTTCCTTCCCTTTTGCCACAAACTGATGGCTCTTTTTCTCAAACAAATGCAATTCTCCCTTAGTTTGGAATCTCCCAGGGCACCAAACAGCCCAACCTGCCCATCCCTGCTGTAAGCTGCTGCTGCCCATGGAGTATAAACCTGGCAGCAGCACCAGTGGTTGATGTGATCAGTGAGGTTTAGGAGAAGGTGGTTTTGAAAACCAGCAGGCATGGAATGAAAACCAAAATGCTTGGAGAGTTTCTCTGCCTCTAGGTGATCCTCAGCAAGGCCTCGACTCCAGAAGGCTGTGGGCAGGGTGCAGGGTGCTGGTTAGCAGTGGGTGGCACAGCAGGGTGCTGGTTAGCAATGGGTGGCACAGCAGGGTGCAGGGTGCTGGTTAGGCCCAGCTGTTTGATGAGGGAGGGCAGAAGGCACTCCACTGCCTGGTGGTGTCCTCATTTCCAAAGTGAAGTCCTATTGTAAAGCAAAGCTGCAAGGACAGGCCATGAAGAAATGCAGACCTTGTTTTTAGAAGCTGAAACTCACAAGTGGACTTTTTGTCACATTTCCTCTTTTAAAATATTTTTTCCAGCTAAAGCTCTTTGCTAAATGTGCCCCTGCCCAGCTTCCCAGAGGCTGCTGGCAATGACTCAGACACGTGTGAGGCAGACCTGGGCAGTGGCAGATGCTTCTAACTCCAGCCCTGTCACTTCCCTCAGCTCTGGCTGGACACTGGCACCCCTCTGGAGCACAGCTCCCTTCTTTGAGAAGGCAAAGACCACCCTGGTCCCATGGAAGACCTATCACCCAGCCCTTGCCCCTTCATGCCTGAATGCCCCAGTGCCCAGCTTGCTCCTGGGCAGGAGGAACACTGGGCTGTCCACCTGCATCTCACTGTGTGTCTGAAGAGGAGTCTGAATGGGAGGCACCACCTGCTAAGGCTGGCAAACAAGTGCTGTTTTGGGCTGAAGAAGTTTTGTCATCACAGCTCCCACACCAGCAGCCACTTTCACAATTTCAACTGATAAGAGCCACCTAATGTGATAACAGGATGCTGGGTTAGGCCTTCTCTTTCTCAGAGGCCCCTTGCCACTTTGCCCTGTCTTGGCTTCCACCTGGGCATATCCCACTTGTTCAGCACACTAATGACAGTACTCTTAAATGTCCGTGGGAGGCAGATGATGGCAGCATGCAGGAACCAGTAAAAGTCGAGTGGAAGGTGCCCATGGCAGGGGGGTTGGCCCTGGTTACATCTGCTGAGGCAGGTCTGTGTCAGCTTCAGGCCAGTTACATGAACACAAGCCCCATCAGAACAGGTTCAGCAGCCCCACTGCCATACAGGTTTATCTCAAAGCTGCTTTGAAGGCAGCCTACAGACAGAGCTCCCTCCTCGTCCTTCCCGGAAGCTGAGTCAAAGCCTTGCTGCGGTTCCTGGAGGGTCTGGCACATCTCTGTTTGCTTCCTGCACTTCTGCAGAAGTCATCCTGAAGCCAAGCAGCAGCCTCTGCTGACACAGTGCCATGTGAGCCCCCACCCGTGTTCCTGGGTGCTGGAGATGGCAGAGTGGGCTTGGGCTCTGATTAGGGGACACACAAGGACCTGGCAGGGTGTGACTACCTGCAGCAGTGGGCTGTTCTCAGATCGTATTTTGCCTCTGCCTTGCTGCTCTCCTTTTGTGCCTGGGCAGTTCAATAAAGTGAGGATGGAATCACATTTGGGAGCACTCTTCTTATCTTTCTTCCCAAGCTCATGGACCCTACAGCAATGGGACCCTACAGAGAGTCTCGGTCCAGCCCAAAACCGTGGAGCTAGGCAGCACAAGGGACACCTCAGTCTCTGCTAGCAGGAGCTGAGGATTGGAAAATAAAAGCTGTCCTCAGCAAATCACTGTTTCCCTATGAGAACCTCAGAGCTGAAACCTCAGCTCTGAATCATTTGCCCTGTAAAACCTCTCGGGGTTACAACCACTTCTGCATGTGGCTTAAGGACAAGGATGGAATCAGTGAGGCTGCCTGCCCCTCTGCTTTGGGGTAAAGAAAGCTCCAAAGCTCACTCCTTCCACTTGGCACCTTTGTCTCAGCAGCAGTCACTTGAAGAGCCCTCTCCTTGCCTTCGAGTGAGCTGCAGCAGGGAGGGGAAGATGAAACTTGGAGTTTTGAAAAGTCAGCTAGGCATGGAGGCAGGACCTGAGCACAGAGGCCCCAGCTGAAATGCCCAAGGTGGAAGCTGGGGCAAGCAGTCAAACAGGCTTTGCACACGGGGGAACTGCCTGCCCTGGAGCTGATCCTACTCTGGGTCTACAGCAGGTGAAATTCAGCACTAGCTGGGGGCAGAGAACAGGCTCCATACCCAGCTGGCAATGCTGGCAGCAGAGCTTGGTTCCTGGGGTCGGTGTGGTGCAGCAGGTGAGGAAGAGGCTCTGGAGCACCTTGGGGTGAAAGAAAAATGCTCAGCTCAAGCACGACCAAAGCTAAGGACCATGCAAGATGTTCATCCTCGTGATCCATTTTCTGCTTCCCTCTTGCCCTTGCCATGCTCCACTCCTGGCTGCCACTGTGGTACCACCCTGGTGTCCTGTGGTGGCATTTTGGCAAGCTGAGAGCTCATGCTGGCTTCCAGGGGGGAGAAGGATCAAGGTCTGAGACCTGTGTGAGCCCAAGACTTAGACTGGCACCTCTCACAGCTTGGAGGGGGTGACTTTGGCCATTGTGGGGCACACCTTCAGTGGAGATGAAAAAGCTCCCCGAGGAGTGTGGGGGGCTAGATGCAACAAGGAAGAGGCTGTGCAAGGAGAAGAGATACCTAACAGTAGTCTGGAATGAGGAACCCACACTGTGCTTCCTACTGCAGTACTGCTCCAACATGGAGCACTTAACCCGTTTGAATGGTGTCATGTGAAATCTGTGGGCACATCTTGGGATTAGAGGCAGACGAGATGGCTGACAGCTGCGGCAGGCAGGGAAACAAGAGTGCTCATTGAAACGTGTAGAGGCACTCATCCTGTCCAGAAAACTAGCCTGCCTCTGGCCATGCAGCCAGGAGGCAGCCAAAGGCAAAGACACCCACTGCTGTCCCCATGCCAGCCTCCAGTTCCCACCACCTGTGCCCCACTGCAGCACCCAGAGCCAACAGCTGCTGCCCCGCAGCACTGAGAGCTGCTCCCTCTCCGGCTCCTGCACAGCTCCAGCAAAGCTCACACCGTCGGCTGAGGAGGAGGAGGAGGCTGAAGCAGCGCCGAGCTGGGCGGTAGGTAGTGCTTGCAGGCACCTAGGCAGCCCTGGCGAACGCTTGCCCCGATTGTGCTCCGTAGCTCCAGCGGCTGCCCGCTGGCAGTGTCCCAGCTTTAGCCCAGCCTGTTGCTTTGTTCCCCTGCTTCTGCTTGCCTGTTTCTTCCCTTCCCGTGCTCGCCTGCTGCTTTCCGGACTCGCTGCTGCCTGTCTCCTCCCACAGCTGCGTTCGCAGGGCAGTGGAAGTGGCTGTGATGAGCGCTGGTCGATGCCGCTCTTGGCCGCTCCCCGCAGCTTTGCACCCATGGCTCTTCTGGCAGTGCCCGGTGTCTGCCAGCTCTGCGGTGCTTTTCACCTCTAGTAATTCTGTCCCTAGTGCCAGAAGGATCCAAAACATGGGGATGCCAGGAGGGCACAGCACAGAGGATGCTGTGTGTTCACACCTTGGGGACAGCCAAGGGGCTGATCCTTTCTCTCCTGCCTAGCTGTTTGCAAAAGCTGGAGATCTGTGTCCAGCCCCTGGTGTCCCTGGCTGCCAGCAGCTGGCTGCCTTGGAAGAGAGCATGGCTCCAGATGTGGCAGTCCTCTGCCTTGTGTCCCCTCCCATGCACTGCAGCCACGGAGCAGGGCAGGATGCTGGCCACTCAACTGGCACTGCTGAAAGCTTTGCATGTCCTGGAATACTGGAGCCCTTTTGGTTTTCTGCACAAGGCTGACTGGCAGCCACAACAGGCACAGCTCTCTTTTGTGTGCCCTGCAGTGCATGCTTCAGGACAGCACAGCCACGGGAGCTGTGCTAACTGTAGTCAGGGCTCTGTTTTGCTAGGCCACCACCCTGAGCCCTTTCCAGGTTCCCCAGGTCATTTCTCACTGCGTGCCTGCATACCCAGAAGTCTGTGAAGTTATTTCCTGAGCAGCTTCTTGGAGGGCCCCTGAGCACTGCTGAGAGCAGTGTGTCCCTGGAGGGTAATGAATGCTGTTTCTGACATGCTTCTGTGACACCTAAAGCCCAATTACGTGCTCTTGCTGGCTACCAGCACCCTCAGACCATACTTTAGGATGCTAGATCTAAGATGGACTAAACCCCAGCTCTGTACTGCAGGCGTGTCTGGATGCCAAGCCTGTAGATGATTCCCAGGTCTGAATTTGTAATACAAGTGCTTTGTGCCAGCTTTCTGGAGACAAAGGTGTCACCTCTTGGTGCAATCACTTCCACCTGCTGTGCACCCAGGGAGTAGAACAGTGTTTTACACCAGGCTTCAGGCTGCTTCGAGAGCACACTCAGGCTGTTAGCAGAGTGCCTCACTGGGGAGTACACGAAAGGTTAACCTCCTGTGGTGGATGTGGTCAGCTGCTGTTTGATGTCTTATCACCATACCTCCTCTCACTTCAAAAGGCAGAGAAAACCCCAGCCCTTATGTATGCTCTGCTGTTCTCGGATGGCATCTTGCCTTGCTGTCTTGGGCCACGGATCTGCTTCACTGCATTATACTGGAGAACTCTCTGGGTTTCATTTTCAAAACCTGAAATGAGATCCAGTAAGAAAAGAATGAGGCTGTTGTGTTCCAGCTTCAGTCCATGTAATCACACAGCCAGGCCTTCTGTGTCCCAGCTGCTGACAGTCCTCTTTGGCCAGTCAGGTGTGGAGGTTTCCAGTGCTGACTGCCCCCAGCTGCACACAGGAAAGGGTTCCCAGAGTTCATCATCACCAACTTTGCACATATTGGACACAATAAAGATGAAGGATTTGGTACAAAAGAAGCACCAACAGCCAGAGCATTTCTGTCTGTTACTGGATATCCAGCACTGCCTGAGGCTAATCCAGTAGCTTGCTTTTTCTGCAACGGTTGCCTAAAGCCTCCTGGCTCCATTTTTGACTCCAGCATTTCCCAGGGGTTCTTTGCTCTCACCAGGAGATGCAGACACGTTACTGTAAAAGCTGATCTTGTGTTTGGTGCTGGTCAGACACACTCACACCCACTGATTTCAACAGGGTAATGAAACTTTTGACTCTGTTAGTCTTCTCCCTACAAACTTGTGAGAGGGGAAATACAGTCTTGATGGTTCTTAGAAATACTGGAGCACGTCAGAAGTCAGCAGCAGAAATTGTGCAAGAGGTAAAAGGAAATGTAGATTTCACTCATGCAGTGGCAAACATTCATCAGTTTTGTTCCACTCATTTGAAACCCAGAGGAGCTCCTCTTGTGCTTACAGAACAGCAGAAACACAAGAAGCTGTGTTTGGTGATGAGCAGAGAACCTGCTCCATCCCCTGCATACTGGGCAGACCCTCCTGCCACACAGCCCAACATCTTGCTGGACATTTCTCAGAATATTTTGGACTGTGTCTCTTCTCTTCATCGAGCTGTGCATGTCCATCCCCTGCATCCTGCCCAGAGCCTGGGGCCATCCCAGGGTACCTGCTACATCTGTGCTGCTTGCTCCTGCTGTGCCCAGACGATGTGCAGGGTCTATGCTGACCTGCTCAGCACCTGTGGGCTTTGTGTGGCCTCTGTCCCCAGCAGGTCTGGCATGTGGGCTCAGTGTGCTCTGCTTGCTTGCAGCAGTGTGGGTGCTGGAGGTACCTTGGGTGGGATCCCTGGGGGGTCTCAGATCTTGCAAAAGAATTCCCAAGGCCTTGTACTGCAGCTCTAGAAAGAGAGCTCTGCCTCTGGCTCTCTGGACCACAAAGGTTTGAAAGCTCTTTGTAAGCCTGGTGAGAAGCCCCAGGCTGCACCACCTAATCATAGCACAGAAGTGAGCGCATTCTGCACTGTCCAACCCTTTCAGCTTTACTTCCACCACTGTGAGCTTGACCTGTGGGCTTCTAGCTTATGCCAGTGCAGCTGCCATGTCCTCACTGCCAGGCCCTTTGACTCACCATCTCTCACACAGCAAGCTGAGCTAACTGTGAGGTTTTCAACACCTTGCAGCTTGCATATTTCCTGCAAGAGGTGGCAGAAAAATCTGTTTCCTGAGATGAATAAGCGAAAAAGAACAGCTACCAAAGCCAGGTCAGCAGAAGCTAAAGAATCAAGAAAAAGAGTAAAGCTGCTCAGCAGCTTCCTGTTTACCAGCTCAGATACAGATTTATCAGCAGCACTGCTGAGCTCTCTTCACACCTTGCATTGGAGATGTCACCCTGGTGAGGCCTCTCTGCACCCCTGGTGAGGGCTGAGGCCTGGGGGAAGACATGACAGGCCAACAGCATGCAGACACCTGCTTTGAGACCACAGCCACAGTGGTCTAGGTGGGAAGCACCAGCAGGATGGGACCACTGCCCAGACTTCACTGTGTGATGCTTTTGTGCCGAGAGGAGCCTGCCCCAGGAAGGTGTTACTAATGGCATGCGACCCCTCCGAGGGGACCTGCTGCCAGTGGCAGAGTGAAGGGTCTGCACCGTGAGCCATGGCTCCCGGAGAGCAGAGGGCAAGCAGGGCCAGGCCCAAATCTTGCCAGGCACGAGCCTGGCCATTGAATCGAGTAGCTAATCAAGTGCCCTCGCCCACAGCCCAGCCCCAGCCGATGTATCTGCGTTCACAGAGACAGAAAGTGCTGCACGGGGTCAGGCGGCGCCGAGTCGGAGGAATCCTGCCTGATTTCTGAGCTCATGGACTCACACCTGAAGGGTTGGCCAGCTCTGGGAAGAGTGCCCTGCCTGTCAGCAGGGAGCTGTCAGGGTCTGCAGCGATGCCTGGCTGGGAGCTGGGAGCAGAGCTGTGCTCTGGAGAGCAGGGAGCTGTCAGGGTCTGCAGCCGTGCCTGGCTGGGAGCAGAGCTGTGCTCTGGAGGGCAGGGAGCTGTCAGGGTCTGCAGCCGTGCCTGGCTGGGAGCAGAGCTGTGCTCTGGAGGGCAGGGAGCTGTCAGGGTCTGCAGCCGTGCCTGGCTGGGAGCAGAGCTGTGCTCTGGAGGGCAGGGAGCTGTCAGGGTCTGCAGCCGTGCCTCCAGGGACAGCTGGAGAAGAGTCTCAAAGGCTTCATAAGCAAGAGATGCATTTGTTCACTTGTTCTGTCCCACACTCGCCCTGCCATGAAACACGGGCAAGAAAGTACCACTCACTGCTGGCAGTTGTGAATGAGTTACTGTGTGGGCAGTTTTGCAATGCACTGATTTCTGCTCTGGCAAACCCAGGTGATTGTGCAAGGCTGCAGCCTTCAAGGCTGTAATCCATGTAGTGTTGGTGCGAGCAGCAAAGAGCAGAGCACAGGGCAGACTGAGCTGGCCTAGGCCTCACCAAGCACCTCCAGCTGCTTCTGCCCTACAAAGTCTGCAGCAGATTTTGGACTCCAGGGATCACAACCTTTTTTTTTTTCTTTCTTTTTTTTTTTTTTTTTTTCACTGTGCTTCTGGTGAAGGAGCCAGAGCCAGAGCCGGAGCCAAGCCAAACACATCTGCACACAACTGCACACACAGCACTTGGTGACAGTAACACAACTGCACTTCACTGGAGGACTAGAGGGTGTCAACATTTTTGCTGATTAAGCTGAAAAGAAAAAGAAAAATGTCTGTCTGCCAGCAGCACTGGAAGGGTTTTGAAGTCTGTTTGGTTTTGAGGAAGAAGGGTCAGAAGGGGTTATTTATGCTACCTATGAAAATGCCACATTTAAAAATAAAAAGTGTCAGTGCTTTGTCTGGAGCTGGTCAGAACAAAGTGTTGTGACTCTTCCTTAAAGCTGATTTGGAGAAGGGGAATTCCCCCAGCAAACAACTCGTGCTATTTTAGTCAACCCAAATACATTTGTGTGATTACACACCCCCCCCCCCCCAGTCACTCAAAATCTCACCTGGCCCCCAAACCTCACCCACTTGTGAACAGGTGTGCGAACAGATTAGCCCCATAAAGAAAGGGGTGGGAAGCATCCTGCCCCCAACTGTGTTTGCAGCTCTGCCCTGGGGATGGTCTGACCAGACAATCTGGGTTAAGATGATGTGCTCCTGTTAAGATGTGTTCATACCTGATGCTGAGAGACCCAAACATGGCAGCCACAACTGAAACAGGCAAAGATTCCTCAAAGGACAGCTCTTGGATGGCCTTTCCTCCTGCATCGTTGAGGTGGCTGCCAGCCCTGGGCAATCAGGGCTCAGTGTCCCTCTCTGCCCGTGAGAGAGAGTTGCAAGGGATTCATTAATGGTGCTATGGCCAGGAAAGGCACTTGCTGGGTTGTGCTGGCACTGGAGATCCTTGAGAGATGCAAATAAGGAAATGGTGCTTGTTGAGACTAACAGATGCAAAGCACCACAGTATTACACAGAACACAACTATTTCGAAGTCATTGAATAAAATAAAAAGATCAAAGCTGTCCTGGTTTCACTCTTTGGTCCTTGACATGTGTCCTGCATGCAGTAACACATACTTTAAAAAGCTGCAGGGGCTCCACTTGAGTCAAAGGTGCTTACAAAAGGATTGCCAAGAGGTCCCAGTAGCTATGAGTTGTTATTCCAAACCCATTACTAATGGGGAGGGCCATTCCCACACTGCAGCACACCAGCTGATGTTAGCTGGAGGGGACAAAACCCTGAAATAATTCAGCTTGGCAAGGATAGCTCAGCGGCTGCCCACAGGTGTGCTCTGAGGTGCAGGCAGCTGAGCATTCACACTGTGTTCAAACCAGGGCTGGCTGTGAAGAAGGGAGGCTTAGGGAGCACACCGAAAGGAGACACCTGTTCAGGAGCTACCTTGGTTGCCTTCAATTCTGGTCTCACAGAAGGTGTTTGTGAGCCCTCTCACCTCTCTTCCTGTTTACCACAGCTTGAAAATCTTCGATTTGCCTTGAACCCCACTCTATATCTGGCAGCTGCACATCTCCCAACCTCAGCCAGCTCCTCAAGTGATGGAATAGAGCTCTTGGCAGCTCCCACGCCTGAGAGAGGACAAGGACACAGCAGAAGAAGAAGGGGATCGGGGCCAGCTGACAGAGCAGAGGCTTCTTGCTGGCAAAGGTAAAGTCTATTTGCATTTCATGAGCTACTCTTAAAAGCAGCAGGCTAATGTTGGCAGCCAGGGCAAGGGGACTTGCAGCAGTTTTCTTTCTTGATATCCTCCAGAAGTCTGCTTTTTCGGTTTGACTGTTTTGCCAGCTGACGTGGAGAGCAGAGAAAATGACAAACCCTGTGCCCTGTCTGGAAGCTGCCAAAGGCATTCATGGTGTAAAGGAGGTCTGAAGTGAAGCATCCCCAGGCTGTTCAAAACTCACTTCTGAGTATTGCCAAAATCAGATGCAGCACAGCTCTAAAGCTCTGTGTGTCTGTATCTATCTGTTGAGGTACCTGCAGAGGTCTATATCATAGTGTTTGCTATCTGTTGGTTGTTTTTACTTCCAGTTGTTGAATCTATGGGCTGCTTTTAGGGGGTCCCTGGCAGACAATTCAGAAAAGGAAGCAGTGCTGCAGTGCTTACAGTGCCAGCGCGTTGGGGTCACACATTAAAGCATTAGCGGGAAATATTTTCTGCCCACATATGTTGCTGCATGCACAATGAGGCATGAGCAGCATCCATACCTGGAGCAGAGCATGACTACTGCCTCCAGAATCCCTCTATGCTATGCCTATGGCTCTTCCTGTTCTCCTGCATGGGGTGGCACAGGTGGGCAAGAAGGGACAAATCCTTATTCCTTCCTCAACAATACAACAACTTCCACCGTTCTCTTTTCCTAGAGCACATCCTCTGCTACTGGTTAATTAATCGCTGCCATTCATATTATTACTGCACCTTAACAGCCATCATTATCACAAATGGTTCTTCCCCCTGGGAACTCAGTGTCTTTGAGGATTCACAGATTCATAGAATGGTTTAGGATCGACCTGTTTCGAAGCATAGATGCAGTGCACAAGAAACATTCAGATGTCTTAGCAGAGGTAAGGCAAAGTCCTTTGAAGGAGTGGCTTTTGAAAGAACCATTACTTACTGACCTCTGGAAAGCAGATCCCCTTTTACAGGGGTGAGGAGCTGATGTCTGAGAAAAAGAAAACTAGCAAAAAAAAAGGTGGTTCAAGCCCTGGCTCACTTTTGGAGAGCAGCTCAGACTATTTTAAAGCTGTCCTCATAGCAGTTCTTCAGCAATGACAGAGGACACCCCTCCCTCTCCCCACTCCAGACTGTAGTGTCTTCTCTGAACTGGAAAACTGAAGTGGGGCTGACGGGGCCGGAGCAGTGAGCTGCTGTGTGTAGCACCAGGCAGAGCCTTGCTCCAGCAGGCCAGAGCTGGGCGTTGCGAGCACTGCTCGGCAGCCCTGGGAACTCCCTGCTGCTGCACAGCTTTTTTGTGTGTGATCCTGCACCCTCCCTGGACAATGAGCTCTGCACTTCACGGCAGCATCTAGCCTGGATCAGCTCAGCTGAAATGTGGTTATGCTGCTGGGTGAAGGCTTCTTCAACGGAGACAGTTTTGTAAGCCTTTATGTTACAGGCGCAAAGCTTCCCCAGCTGAGGGAGCACAAGAAAACCAAAAATCTTTGATCACATACAAGTTCTGCACCATTCTGCAGTGCTAGGACCATCCAGAGCATGTCTCTGGGCAATGACAAGGGCTCACTCACTGGCACTGAAGCAGTTCTGGGACACCGAGAGCGTCCCAGTGCTCACCCCTGTGCCCAGCTGCAGGGGTACAGCTGCTTGTGTCTAGCCTGTGAGACCGAGACTGCACTCTGCAGCCCTGCTCTGCCTGAAGGCTGACCCACGGGCTCAGGGTGGCACAGAGAGGCAGAAGCCACGCTGGGAGTCCCATGCCAGGACAGTCAGACATTTATGCCCTGCTCTTTCCTGCACAGGTATCCAAGATGCATCCCACAAGCCAGTTCCTTGGCACCACAGAGTATGACTACACCTACGATGCAAACACCGCTCCGTGCCACGAAGGGAGTGGCTTTCGCAAGTTCAGATCCTTCTTCCTGCCCATCCTTTACTGCCTTCTGTTTGTCTTCTGTCTTCTGGGAAACTCCTTGGTCCTCTGGGTTCTCCTGACCAGGAAGAGGTTGATGACGATGACTGACATCTGCCTGCTGAACCTCACAGTCTCTGACCTCCTCTTCGTGGTGCCACTGCCCTTCCAAGCACACTACGCCTCGGAGCAGTGGGTTTTTGGCAACGCCATGTGCAAGGCCATGGCTGGCATCTACTACACAGGCTTCTACAGTGGCATTTTCTTCATCACCCTCATGAGCATAGACAGGTACATCGCAATTGTCCATGCGGTCTATGCCGTGCAGGTCCGGACCGCCTCCTGCGGCACCGTGATCAGTTTAATCCTGTGGCTGGTGGCTGCCTTGGCTTCTGTACCCAACATCATGTTCAACCAGCAGCTTGAAATCGAGCAGTCTCTGCAGTGTGTCCCCACGTATCCCCCGGGTGACAACACCTGGAAGGTTGCTTCTCAGTTTGCAGCCAATATCTTAGGCCTCTTGATTCCCCTTAGCATCCTCATTTACTGCTACACCCAGATACTAAAAAACCTGCAAAAATGCAAGAACCGGAACAAGGTCAAGGCCATCAAGATGATTTTCATTGTTGTCATTGTCTTCTTCCTCTTCTGGACCCCCTTCAACATCGTGCTGTTCCTAGACTCCCTGCAGAGCCTGCACATCATTGACGACTGCAAGGTGAGCTCCCAGATAGCGCTGGCGCTGCAGCTGACAGAAACCATCTCCTTTGTGCACAGCTGCCTGAACCCACTCATCTATGCCTTTGCTGGAGTCACCTTCAAGACCCATCTTAAGGAGCTGCTTCAGTCCTGTGCCCGTGTCCTCCCCAGCTTGGTCAGAGGGCTGGGGGCTGCCCAGTCCTCTTCCCCACCCACCCAGCTCTCGGGCTGCTCTGACAGCGAGTTCCTGTGAGCCCACCTGAGCTGCCCTTTTCGGGCACGAGTGGCTGGTCTGACCTCCAACACAGCCCTGGGGGTGTGCATCATCCTCCATAGGGGAGCAGCAAATCTGTGCCTGCTTTTGGTACCCTCTGCAATCTGGCACAGTAAGTGCCAGTGTTGGTGCCCCCAGAGCACCAGAGCCTTCCTAAGATGATGACCCTCAGGCTTGCCACACAATGACTATTAACGAAGCTTTAGAGCTCTTTCAGCACACTTCAGCAAGCAAGCTGCTTCCTCTCATACCTGCTGCATCCCCCAATGAATGCATCACTTCTGCCTCACCCCAGACGTGCTCTGCCTTCTGGACACTGTTCCATACCTGCACCCCTCCATCTCTGGGACAGGTGAGGGACACCTCACCTGTAGGCAGGGAAAGGGTCAGGCATGGGGTTACCTCACATTGCAAAGAGGGAATCATCTCAGACACTGTCACCACTCCTTTGCTTCAGCTCCTGGATAGAGACCACTCAGCTCAGGGCCCTCTTGCTTTGCCTTGAGATGCTCCCAGGGGCACAGCCAGAATAGGGGTCCCTGGAGCTACTGCTGCCCAAAGTAGCCTCTACTTGCCCCCTGTGCCAGTCACTTGTAGAGGCCTTTACACTTGAGTATGTCACCAGCAAAACAGCCTGCAGCACGGCTGGAAGCTGTGGGCCCTCCAGCTCTGTGCCCCAGCACTTGCTGTCAGTGTCAACAGCAGGCAGGGGCAAACAGAACACAGGCTCCATCTCCCTTTCCAGGCATCATTGTTTGCTGCCTTTCTGGAAGTGCTCTCTTTGAATAAACACATTAATTGCAACTCTTTGTCTTGGCTCCAGGAAGGCTTCCCAACGACTCACAAGCCACGATTAGGGAAAGCAAAGGATGCTCTTACTGACTTTTGAGCTAGTGGCATGAGAAGTACATCTGATAGACCTGAGAGGCACTTTGGAGCTCTTCAAAAGCTTTCAAAGACCAGGCCCCTTTTGGGGTTGCTTTATCATTCAAAGTGATAGGTACCAGATGTGTCCTAGGCCAATCTTTCAAATGCCATCATGAAATTCTGCCAGGGAGAACCTGCGATGTCCCAAAAACATTGAACTTGTCCCAAAGATGTCCCAAACCCACACCTGTGATGCATCACTAATGCAGCAAAGTCTTCAGCAGCAGGCTGGGGGTCTCTTTGAGTTACAGGGGCCAAAGTCTTTGGTTTCTATTATTTTTTTGTCCAGCTACCACTGAAATCATGCTCTGTGTGTGACAGAGCAGAACTGAGTGCAAATCACATGTGAAGACTTAACCAAAGAAGTAAAAAAAGCAGGTTTTGTTGGACTCACTACAGAGCTGCTGCTTCCTCGTCTTCGCCCTCCACAGCTCCATTTGCCATATTGGTGTTTAAGAACCCAGAAGGGTAGCTCCAAACTCCCCAATCTTCTGCTCAAGCACAGTCCAACACTCACAGATTAAGACTGTGGATTCTTCCTTGAGCCTCTCTGTTGAATGTGGCTGCAAAAAGGAACAGCAGAAGGAGCTGTTTAGCCCCTTTCCTTGTATGAACTGCCAGAACAAGACACAAATACACCCAGCATCAGCCCAATCTTCATGCCCAGCAGAGCTCACAGAAGCATTGTGCCTCTTCTCCAAGCGTTTGGAATGTAGGAAAGCCACCAGACTTTATGCTACTCATGATATGTGATGGAAAGAGTCAATGGAGGCACTAAGCAACGTTCAAACATTCTGCACTTCTCTGCATTGAAGCGCAGCAGCAGCACACTAGCAGGATCCTGTTGAGCTGGCACTGCCATGTTTTGATGCTATTTGTTAGGTAGAAACTTGTCAATGAGAATCTGCTTTCCTCTGCAGATGGAACAAAGCAGGTAGCAGATGCAGTGTTTCCTCGGGAGCAAGGGTTGTGACATAAACAGCTGGGACTTCACAGGTCTCTGTGTAATGAGACTTCTAAAGCCAGGGTCTGTCACATGTTTGAGACTAACAGGTCCTGTGGCTCAGAAGTGCCTGTAACTGTGCAACATCAATACATTTCTCCACTTACTGCAGCCAAAACTGGCCCCAGGACTGGCTTTTGGAGAGTCTCTGAGGTTCTCCAGCAGTGCATAGGAATGGACATCAGTAGTGACAGCAGGGACATGAGAGACACAAAGAAGCCCCCAAGTCTGTGGCTGGGATGGGAGATAGTGATGAAACCAAAAGTACCACCAACCACTGGGAACTCAGCCTAGGGTGCCTAAAAACATAGGTGAAAATGTCACCAAGAGTTGTGGCATGGCTGAAGATGAAACTGCAAAGTGGAAGATGATCTTATCTGCCAGCGGGAGGAGAAAAGATGAAGTTGTGACTTGGCACTGCTCTCCGTTCCAGGAACTGCTTTGGTCACTCTCCTACACAGACTCTCAACCCACTGTAACACTCTGCAGCTTGCTGGCTCCTTGACCCTTTTTCCTCCTCCCAGGGCACCTCCCTTAATGCCAGCCTTGGGTGTGGAGTGACCCTTCCCTGAGGAACCAACAGACTGAAACAGTGCAAGAGTAAACTCACCGTGCTAAGGGGCCTCAGCAGAGGCTGTGTGTGCAATAAACCCAGCGCTTGGGGTTGCTGTTTTAGGATGGGTGTGCCCAGGAGTATTCATTCTTTTCTGAGATCTGAACCAGTTATGACTGCTGGATCAGAATGCTGAATGGTCATCACACCAACAGGAACTGCTGGTTTCTGTGTAAGGAGTTTCCTTTTGGCCCAGGACAGAATTGTCAGCATTACATTTGGCCCCCACACAAGACCAACTAGGCTGCACCAACACCTTGGGAGGTAGGCTGGGGTGTGGCACTGCAGGTTTATGAGGTACAGCATGAGGGGCATGAATGTGCCCCACACTGCAAGTCTGAGATTTCCCAAGTCCATATACCAGAATCAGTTTAAAGCCAGGTTCTGTCCAGTGTTTGAGAGCCACCACTGAATTCAGTGAGGCTGGATGCAATGTCATCAGGATTCTCCAAGGTTCTCCAGGCCTTGACATCAGCATTAGATATACCCAGCTGAGACCTGCTTATTACCCTCTCCTCTTAGTTAAGGTAAAGACATAAAGAAGAGGAGTTGGATCAGCCAGAATCAAGGCTGTTGATCATTTGTGGCCACACTAACCACCTTCAGGCATTGGCTGCAGGAACACCTCAGGGGCTTCTTTCCAACAGCTCTTCTCAGTCATACATACATGGCAACCCAAGTGCATCACGCAGTGCAACCCCAAATGCATTCATTCACCAATCCAGGAGTGAGATACAACCTTCCTGTGGCTTCCAGTTTTCTGCTGAAATGACCTCACAGTGCCACTAGGTTCTGAGGCTTGCCTGACTTCAACTTTAAGAACCTGTAAGTCTTCAGAGCCTGCTGCATCTCACGTGGCTCTCAGATGACTTTGCTCTCTCTCTCCCTGTCAGCAGCTCTTCTCTTTCCCTTGAGCTGGAGAAGATAATAACTGTCCTCTCTCACCCATCCCAGTGCACTCCAGCGCCAGCTGGCCACTCTGCCTCCTCTTCTAAGGTGCTGTCTTGCTGTTCTCCTCCTTGGTACTGATTCTCAGCTGGCTCATACACTGCGTTCTCCCTTGCCACAGCTTTCTGATGCGGCTTTCCCCTGCCTGTGCCTGATGTCCAGAGCCTTTGCACCTCATTTTCTCTCAGGCAGAGAAAACATTAGGCTGTATCTCAGGAGAGATTTCCTGATTACAGAGAGAAAACACAAGCTTGTGAGGCTTAGTCTTCCCTGACAGCCTTTGCAATTAAATGAGTGGAGAGAGGGAAGTTGGAAGTGCCAGTGGTAAGCGCTGTGTAGGTGTCTAATGCATTAAGCCAGAGGGAACGGTGCCTTGTCAGTGTGAACACCAGCAACAGGCAGTCGCTGCCCCAGCGCCCGAGGACAAGTGCCAACGGGATTGAGCGGTGCTGTGGCTTGAGGAGTCCTGGCCAGTGGAGCATCAGCATACAGCCTGAACTCCCTGGAGAAACAAAGCAGCGGTAGGGGGGGTGAGATTTCAGGAGAACCAAGTGCACTGGAGGCAGCACAAATACAGTTCTGTGCTAAGATTCACTTGGAGCTTTTCTAGGACTTCCCCCAGCGCAGCTGAGCAGAACGTAGGCAGAAACAGCAGCCCTCATCCGGGACCCTCTCGCTCAGGTGGCTTTTTACTTGAAGCTTTTATCACTTGCTTGTGGTTTGCTCTCATCTTGACACTTGCACAATCTCTTCCAAGAAGAGCAAACTAAAGATACCAGCACAAAACAAGCTGCAGTGTGACCTGAGAGCTTCTCAGTAATGGACTTGGTTCCATATCACCCCTGCTAGCACTGATACTGCTTGGCACAGTGGTACAAAGAGCCTACCCACACTGTTCTGCTGATAGAGCAGGTGTGCAGGGTCTCACTAGTGCAGAAAGCTGTGAGCTAGCTCTTTCCTTCTCACTGTGGCACAGCAGTTAGTGCTGCCTTTAAAAAAAGAGAGGATGCGGCAAGAGTTACAGCACAGCAGCACAGCAGATCCCACAGGGATCCTCATTGCAGGGCATGGGCAACAGCACAGTCCCTCTAGTGTGGTCAGTTTGCTGTGTGCTGTGAGTAAGCAGGTTTGAAGCCCAGTGCTTGCTTACATTTTCTCTGCAGAAGGTGCTAAGGAAATGCTGTCTCCACTCCATAAATAAAGCCTGTCAGAAGATCAGGGCCAGATTCAGTGTGGCTCTAAGCTGGTGCAGTGTGGCCAGCAGGCTGGCTTCAGGCTTCAGCCTCCATCTGGGGAGCTTTCTCAGAAATGAAGCAGGCTCCACCAGATGGCTGTGTGAGGCCAGTCCTCAAGGGAGGGCCACTGAAGACTGTCTGCTGCTGTGCACCTTTCAGATTTGGTTTCACTGAGCTGTCCTGCAGCCCCACAGAACAGCACAGTGGACATAGTTTCCAAACCAATAATGGTTTCTCATCACCAAAAGCACCAAAGATGCCACTCAGGTTGTGCCACTTACCTCACAGATAGCAAAGCTAGCAGGCAGTTCTTCCAAGATGACCTCTTCTGTGACCTCTCCCTCCCAGACTGGTCTGTGGAAGAGAGAAAAGGAAGACAAGAATTTATCCACTCCTGAAAGACTTCAGATGTTAGACCTGGCTGCCTGCAGGCTTTCACACATTTTGTTCCCCACAGTTGTTTAGAAAGCTCTGTTGCACAAACTGCTTGCCACACCACAGGGGGTCCCTGAAGCCCTGCCTAGGTACCCCTGGGGCAGTTGTGGGGGTCCCTGAAGCCCTGCCTAGGTTACCCCTGGGGCAGTTGTGGGGGTCCCTGAAGCCCTGCCCAGGCCCTTCTGGGGCAGTTGTGGGGGTCCCTGAAGCCCTGCCTAGGTACCCCTGGGGCAGTTGTGGTGATCCCTGAAGCCCTGCCTAGGTACCTCTGGGGCAGCTGTGGGGGTGGTTCTGGCTCTCTGGCACACCTGGCCAGCTGTGTATTGCTGTTGACTGAACTCCCTGCAGGTTTTGCAAGAAATGACCTAACACAGCTGTAATTGTGGCACCAATGCAGCAATCACTGCAGCACAAAGCAGCCTTTCACCTTCTCAGGAATACTGCAGGAAACACCCAGCAGTCTTAGAGAGAATGGCCAACAGCTGCTGCCCCAAAGCTGCACATCTGAAAAGTGCAGACTTGCTCCAAAACTGCCTCCTGCTGGGGCAGTTATGGGGCCAGATCATTTTCCACTCCTCGTTTCTAAGGATCGTTACACAGGCATCGATTATCACCCCAACAGCTGGGGGCCGTTGCAGCTGCAGTGCCAACTGCATTGGCAAAAGGAATGGTTTAAAGCCACAGATGCATGACAGCAGCCTGTGCACTCAACTCTGCCTCCTGCCTTTGAAGAAGAGCTTTTAACCACTTTGTTATTTTGGTCTCTCTTGTTCTATTGCTTTCAATCCTGCAATGTCGCCACATCAAAAGCGGAATGAGCTGCAGGTTGCAGGTTGCCTCGTAGGACAAAGTGCAAAAGTGCAGAAGTGCAGAAGTGCAAAAGTTACAAGAAGTGTTCACAGAGGGGGTTACAGAGAGCAGAGTGCAGGCTGCCTGAGCTGAGCACGTAGCTGGAAGGGAGGTAGCTCTGCTAGCACAGTGTTCTCATCTAAGTAGCTCTGAAACCTCTGGACCTCGGCTTGCCTCTCTTCACAGTGCTCACCTAGAAGAAGTGTAATGCTGTCCAAAGTGACACTGCTTTGCAGAGCATCAGCATGGCCTCATTTGCTTACAGGGTCTTTGTCATTAGTGCTGATGAGAGAAGAACCAGGCAGAAACAGTGCAGAAGTCAGCAGTGCTAATGAAGATCAGTACTCTGATGGGGTAGTTCCAATAGGCATTTTGGAGCCCCACCCGTTCCTCACAGCAGGGATTTCACAGAACAAGCAGACCCCCATGAAGTCTTCGTCCCTCAGTTCTGGACCCAGGACAGAAAGTGAGCATTTTTGAGAAAAGAAGAAGCATAGCCTTGATTCCTGTAATGTTTTGCAACAGCTGCCACAGGAAGTGCTGTTTCCTAGTTTGAGACCAGGGTTTAACTATGTGAGTGCTCACTAAGGACGACGACGCCACGGGCAGATAACCCGAGCCTGATAAAGCAGTGAGTAGCTACTTTTCTTCTGTTCTTTCCATGTAAATGTGTGTGTAGTGGTGCAGGTTCACTGGGCAGGGAGGGATATGTGCCTCATGGCAGTGGCAGTAGAGCTACCATTCAAACAGGGACATTAAGAACAATTTGGTCTCAGCTATCTTAGGACTCAGGATAAGGCTAAGTGTGAGAGCAGAAAATGGAGTTGCACAAATGGTGTAGCAAATTAGGATCTTTTTTTGTACTAGAAACTTGCTGGGTTTTGGTTTGGAAGTTGTTCCAGGAGACCAGTAGTCTGAAAATGTGTTCTGCTAAGGATACAAATTGATGAGACTTGAAATCCTTCACACTTAACCTAACCTCTCCAAATCTGCCCCACATCTTGCTCTGTTAGATGCAGATGTTCTCCATCACTATCCTATCACATGGGTTCTTGTGATACTCAAGTACCTATCAGTTCACGGTGGTGCTTCACTACCGTGTTATGAAGGGATATCTTCTTTGGGACTGGTTCCTCTTTTCTATGGGATGTCTCAGAGCACCAGAAAAGGTCTGCACTCATCTCTCACCTAGGGACAGCCACAGCCTGCCCTGGGGCTTTTGTTCGAGAGATGCTCTGGAATTGCACTGTTCTCAGGAGAGGAGAGCTGCTCTGCCTGCAGAAGTGACACTTGCCGCTTGGGCATCAACAGCCAAGCTGCAACAGCCCAAGGATTAGTTCTTTGTGTGCTTTGGCCACAACATGAAATGTGCAGCTGCAGAGACGTTTGCTCTCCTAGGAGACCTGCACTGCCATTTGCTACCCTGCTGGCAGTGCCAGAGTGCTGGGTTTGAGTTCTCTGTACCAAGACCCTTGTAGCCATAACACACCAGGGGCACGATCCCGTGACTATATGTTGGCAACCTACACTCTAGGCAAGTATTCTTCTTTACACTTGAGCACAGCCCCCAGTGGCTGTGCCTCCAACTGCTGTTTGAACTGCTCTGAACTCAGTGTTTTGCCTGAAGCACTTTAAGCAGAGGCACTGAACAAAAACTTGAAGAGTGATGCTAGCACAGGACTCAGCACACCCAAGGGAAGAGCTCTCTGGCACACACAGCCATGATCTGGAGGAAGACATTTAGTGGCTGTCTCGAGATTCTTTTCTCTGGGTGCTTGTGCTCAGTGCAGATGCTACGGCTTTGCTGCACATCTGTTTAGGTAAGAGAAGCTCCTTCTTTTGTCCTCGGGCCCTGCTGGCTGTCTAACTGCAGGAAAGCTCAGCAGTTTGTGAGGCTGTCTCTCTGGGTTTGCCGGGGAAGTGAAATTATTAGATCCTCAGGGTCTGCTGAGAATCAAGCCTGCTCTTCCAAGCCCAGAACATATTTTTTTTGAGAGTTCTACAGGGATGAAACAAACCTCACCAGTCAGGAAGCAAGCAGCCCTGAAGAGAGGCTTCTAATGCTCAGCTGTTACAGAAGAGGAAGAGGTTTCTAAGTAGTTTTGGAAAGGCCTGTCCTTCCCCAGTCATATCCTAGAAAGAAATCCTGTGTGCATTACCACATGAAAAGGTGTGTCTGAGGGAAACTATCAGCTCAGGGTCTCCCTTAAAGCCTTTGGTTTGCACTTCCACATCTCCATCAGCTTTCCTGGTAGCTCAGAAAAAAAAGTGCTGCTTCTTATGCTTGCTCCCCTAGAAGCCTTTGGTGTCTGTGCACAGCCTTCTCTGTGGTTTTGTCTGTCCACAGACTCCTTCTGGAAAACCAAAGGCAATGTTAAAGAGAGAGCTGTCAGCAGAAGCAGTGGGAGCCTCTCTCTCAACACCTGCTCCCAGGCTGCGGCGTTCTTGTCCTCCGCCTAGGTCTGAGGTTCACTCTCTGTTACACTGTGCTGCTCCCTCCTTACCGAGTGGCCTGGGTGCTTCTGACACACTTTTAAGCTGACTACAAGTTCATGAGCATTTCTTTTCGTGTATGACAAACTCTGCCTTGTGGAAAGGAGGACAGTGAGGGCAGGGGCGGCCACCCTGTGGTGTTCCTTCACACGTTTTGAAAGGGAAACCTTGGCTCAGGCCATAAAAAGGAGCTTTGGGGGTAATTAACTTCTAAGATAAGATGCTCCACTAATGAATGGATACTCTTCTAATGTGTAGTTATCAATTGTCCTAATTTCCATGAGGAAGCTTTGCCTAAATCCCCTTTAGGGCACAACAGACTAATTGAACCATGACAGCTGCCATCCCAGAATAAGCCAGTGCAGCAGGTCAGGAGTCACCTTGCTGCTGCCATGGAAGTGTCATAGCCATAGCAGCACGCGGCCACCTCTCCAGCTGAAGGAGATGCACTACAGGTAGCAGCTGACACTCAGAAGCTAGCAAGGCTTCTCCCAAAGCAGCCAACCCCAGAAACCTGAGCTACAGCCTCCTCACAAGGCTCTGCTGCTGCTCTACCAGCACAGCTGTGAAGAAATAACATCTCCTGTCTGAGCTGTAACCACATTTTCTCTGCAAGAACTCTTGCCCAGAGTGCAGGCATTTGGCCTAGTGCTTGGTCACACTTCTCTGTACCCAGCTTCCTGAGAGTCAGAACCTAACCAGTGCGATGAAGGGAGAGGAGAGCAGCACCTTGTTGGGCTGCTCATGTGCTGAGATGCATCTGCATGCCCCAGCATCACTTTGCAGCAAAGGAGGGCACCAGAAAGGAAGTTTTCCTTCTCTTACAGTTCTGCCTTAGGCTTGACTCAGTTGTCTGCTTTTGCATAAATGTTTTCAATGCTCTTTAACCACTAAAATGTGTTCAAAAGGATTACTTGTATGGTATAGATATAGATATATGTATCCCACTGAGATAAAGACCTAGATTAAAATTAGATCCTCTGGATCCTGAGGAGTCTATAATTACATATCAGGAAAGACTCCTTTCCTCCAGCAGCTGGGTGTGCTGCTAGGAGCTTCAGACACTTCAGAAACATCACAGGCTACCACTGGGAATGGCCCAGTGTGAGACTAAACTGAGGCTGAGGGTCTGCCTCTTGTCACTCCAGCCACAGGCTGAGTTTCTTTAGTCTTGTGGAACTCAAGTGCAGAGGGACCAAAGTGGTGGTTTTGAGGCTATGGTCTCTGCAGAAGACATCTGCAGTGACACGGGACAGACCTCTGTTCAGCATCATGCAGGAAGGCAGCACACACGGCTCTGATGTGGCAGTCACACAGACACTTGGGGCAGATGATTACCTGAAGCCCTCTGTGTCAGGAGCAGGCTGCCACCTTTGTCAGGAGAGCACCAAAGTGCCTTTGGAAGCATCTGCCTGCCAGGAGAACGCAGGTTTCCGAGCCACCAGTCTGCTGTGGACAGCCACCAGCCTGCAAGGAAGGGCCTGAGCAAGCAGCGGCAATGAGAGAGGGAGGAAGCAGCACTCCCTGACCACCTTTGATCTGGCTCACCGAGGGCTGGCTGGAAGGCACAACTCTTTCCCTGCTCCCACTGTATCAGAACCTGCCCGAGGGCTGTCACAGCTCTGCTGCACCTGTCAGGCTCTGACTCCTCCTCGCAAGGCAAGTGCAGTCCCTCCAACAGCAGCCAAATCAAAGCTGGAGGGATAGCAAGTGTGGGCAGCCCTTGTGCTTCCTCAGTCACTGTCACCTCCCTGGAAACCCTGATGAGGAAGGGATGAAGGACAACACTAAATGACCACTGCAGATGACCTGTCAGTGCCCCCACTCACAGCCCCTTGCTTTCATGTCCCTCCTGGGCATTTAGCCAGTCTAAACTCTGATGCTCCTGACCCATGGCTGCTCAACAGCTACCAAAATGAGGCATGACAACTTCCTTCAGCACCAAACGCCGAGGAGGTGTCACAGCTGGCAGGAAAGTGCCACAGGAGAGTCAGCTGCTGTGGGCCATGCTGATCTCAACTGCCACCTCCCAGGCCATGTGACAGGTGCCTGCTGCTCTGTTTTCTCCACAGCACTGCAATTCGGTGCCATTCCAGAGCTGCCCAAGACCAGCACACTCCACAGCCTGTGCCTGACCCAGACCCTGCAGAGGACAGTGTTTGCCATCTTCAGCCAGATCACTGCTCCCAGCTTGCTGCTCTGCACACCCAGGACAGCCACCGGGCAGGTACGGTCGGTCCTGTGCAAAGGCCACTCCGACACCTCCCCAGACCTGATTCCTGCAGGAATTGAAGCGTCCAGAAGTCACAACAACAGGCAGCAGTCAGCTGTGTTCTGCCCATGGCACAAGGCCTTTGCAGGCACCAGTTCGTGCTTTCTCAGTGTGTGCTGATAGGGAGAGGGCTGGCACCCCTCCCCGGCAGAGGGCCAGGTGCCAAAGGAAAGCATGGCTACGCTGCACATGCCAGCCTCTCCTGGCACACCAGGCAGCACACACATAGCGAGTGGCAGGCACCACACTTCCAGCACCAGCAACATGACTCCACAGCTGAGAGAGGAGGTCCTGGCAGCTCTGCAGTTTCATTCCCTTCCACTCCTCAATCTAGTAGTGCTTACATGCTAGCAGCACCAGGCGTTCCAGACAGCCTGTTTCACTGCCCCCACTGCCGAGCTTGCAGTCTCCTCTAGTCTAACATCCTTTGCTTCCTTTCCAGACCAACACACCATGGAAAACCAGACCATGGACTGGTCACAGACAACGGAGTTTGACTACGGCGATTCAGCACCGTGCTCGGGAGCTGAGGAAAAGCACTTTGCAGCACAACTGCTGCCACCGCTTTATTCCTTGGTGGTAATATTTGGCCTCACAGGCAACCTGCTGGTTGTCCTTATCCTGGTAAAATACAAAAGATTGAAGAGCATGACTGACATCTACCTGCTCAACCTGGCAGTTTCTGACTTGCTCTTTGTGTTTTCTCTCCCTTTTTGGGCTTATTATGCTGCTCACGACTGGATTTTTGGGGATGTGCTGTGTAAAATGCTCTCAGGTCTCTACCTGCTTGGCTTCTACAGTGGGATCTTTTTCATCATCCTGCTGACCCTAGACAGGTACCTGGCCATTGTGCATGCCGTGTTTGCTCTGAAAGCCAGGACAGTTACCTATGGCATCCTCACCAGTGCTGTCACCTGGGCTGTTGCTCTTTTTGCTTCTGTGCCCGGGATAGTGTTTCACAGCTCTCAGAAGGAGCACTCACATTACACCTGCACTGCTCATTATCCACGTGCAACCACAATAAATTGGAAGTACTCCTACATTTTAAAGATGAACATTCTGGGACTTATCATTCCCATGCTCATTATGGTTTTTAGCTACTCACAAATTCTAAGAACCTTACTGAGATGCAGAAATGAGAAAAAGCAGAAGGCAGTCAGGCTGATTTTCATGATCATGATTTTTTACTTCATCTTCTGGACACCGTTCCATATTTGTTCTTTTTTGCATACATTTCAAGGTTCCTTTTTCCTCACAAATTGTGAAATCAAAGGTCAGCTGGAGAAAGCAATCCAGGTGACAGAGACCATCTCGATGGTCCACTGCTGCATCAACCCTGTGATCTACGCCTTCGTGGGGGAGAAGTTCAGGAAATACCTTTATGCCTTCTTCCGGCGGCACGTTGCAGCCCACCTCTGCAAAAAGTGTCCAGGCCTTTATGGTGAAAAGCTGGAGCGAGGTAGCTCCACCTTTACAGCCTCCACTGCAGAGCATGACATCTCCACTGGGCTGTAGCAATGCAGCATTGCTTAGCAAATGCTGCTCACTTTCTCTGCCTTAAGCACCGGCTGGCATAACTTAAGATCTCTGTGCCAGCCACCACTGAAGACTTCAATTCCTGTGCCTAACTGTTCCCTGGGCTTACAGCAGCTGCCCTGCCTAAACTGAGAGGCTCAGCGAGCTCTCTAGGAAACACTGCCAGCAAGGCTGGATCACACCAAGAGCTGAGTGGGACCCAGAACAGTAGGACTCTGTTTCTTCACCCTAATCCTACTCAAAGCACAAACGCTCATGAGCCTTCACTGGGGGAACTGCAACCCTGAGGCAGACATATGGCATCTCACAGAGCCACCTACTGCTGTGTGACACACACCAGGAGGAGGTGATTAGCACTCAGCATTCCTCCAGCATCTTTTGGAAGTAGACTGCAGCCTTTCTGTAACATGGTTGGGCATTTGAGAAAGGGACACCTTTAGTCACCTTCATTTTGCCCTCTACCTCTTATTTTCTGTACACAACTAAAAGAGGTTTCCATGAAAGGGAACTGGAAGATGAAATATGTCAAGGTTGTATCTCTCCCGTGCTGAAAGAGCTGACTGACCTTTATCTGAGACCACTTAGCTCAAGGATTTATCTGCTAGCTAGTAGCTAATAGTCATTTGGAAACATAATTCTTTGGACTCTAGGCTAACTCAAAGCATTTTGATTGTAGTTCTTTAATTTTATTGCTGCCACACTGCCATTTGGTTCCTAACACTTTCCAAAGTGGGTTTTTAACTGGCAATGTTGTGATTTTTGTGGGTGCAGTTTTGCAAGTAGCTGCACACACCAAGCCTACTGACTGCACAAGGAGACAGCGACGCACCCAGAAAAGCCATGAGCCTGTTTCTGACGAACTGCAGCCTCCAAGGAAAGCAGCACTTAAGCCATAAAAGCACACCAGGAAAGACCTGGAAGGATAGAGTGAAAATTACCTTGGCATATGCTATGCAAGATGTTGAATGAAAGAAGTATCAGGACCCTGAGAAGAAATGTGGAGCCCATGAGCACAGCACTGAGTAGAGGCTACCCTAGCTCTGGACAGGTGAATTGTCTGTGTAGAGGAAGCCTTCCCATGGCAGCTGCAGCAGCTGCCAGGCTGGGCTCTCCCTCACAAGCACCTGCCCTTCACATCCAGCAGGGCTGGCTCTGGGGTGCACTTCTAGGCAGACAGCAGCAAGGAAAGCAGGCAGCATAGAGGAGGTGTAGCTCTGCAGGATGCCCACAGCCAGCTGGCACCTCAATTAGAACTGGATGTTAAGTGAAGAGTGGAGTGTGCTGGTGTTCCACAGCCCAATGGCCACCCACTTCTCTTTCCCTTTAAAGTAAGTGGTTGTCTAGGGTTGTGATATTTGCAGGGGAGGGAGTGGCACAGACAGAACTTCAAACTGTAAGGCAGGTGAGCACTCCTCCTGCCAGGCAACTGTCCTCCTGCTTGGTTTCCCCTTTACTTCGAAGGGCACAGCTCATGCGTGCAGGGCCCTGCTCCTGGGTATCTAGAGGAGTACCTTCAACCAAGCTCCAGGCAACATAAGGACACAAGAGGGGATTCTGCACTCTTAACATGAGGCATGTGACTCCAATGCCTAAATCAACAGCAGATCTCAAAGGCCCTCAGTGGTGCCCAAGTCGGAAGCAGATGTATGATTTAAGTGGCCTCTGGGGAAGACAACCTGTCTGACTGCAGAGAGAACCTGGAAATGACAGCCTCTTAATTCAGGTGTCAGATGCTTTAACCCAGGTGAGGCAGAAACTCTTTCTCCTCTAGCCTTGTAACACCAGAGCATTGCTTCTATTAGTTGTTAGCTTTGTCCTATCAGCTATTACAATCTGACCCCTGCCTTGTGAGGTTAATAGCCACAGATAGGCTGAACAGAAAAACGCCAAACTATCCCCACGGTAACCTTTCTTGCTTGGCAATAATATTTTCCCTTTCTTGTGTACTTCTTCACTGCACTAAAGTGAAAGCACCTTTTTAATATGAAAGCATGAATCAGTTCAGTGTGATACAAACCCTCATGTAACTGTTATTTTTCTGCTGTGTTGCATTTGAAGCTGTTATCCTGTAGGAAACATGTTTGTTCCTGGTGTTAATGCAGTGAAATTAATAAAATCTGTTTCTGAACACTGATGTCCAGGCTGTAGCCCAGGCCAACAAAAGGCCACCAGCGGTGCTCAGAGAGCGGAGATGGTTCGCACGTGCAGCCCTGGCAACAGCAGACTCCAGCAAAGGAAACCACCCTGGCCAAGCTGTCTGTCCAGCTCAGGAGCTGCCTTAGCTGGCACAGCTTTGTGCATCTGCAGGCTTGGAAAGAGTGGGGAATAGCTTGGGAAAAATCTGGGGCCACGGATTTTGAATGGGTGAAATCTGGAGAAACAGGACTGTGCGTGCCATAAGCAGGAGAAGAGGAGGAATAAAGTGAGACAACAAAAGAGCACTCTGTTAATAGTGGATTCTATACAGACTTTCTCCCCCCAGTTTCAGATCTCCTTGTGCTGGGCAGAGGGACCCAGCCAGGCAGTGTGCCTGATCTCCCAAGTTTTCTGTGCAAGGAACTCCAAGCCTTCACAGCTTTGAGGAGAGGCTGAGGGAGCTGGGGGTGTGCAGCTTGCAGAAGAGGAGGCTCAGGGCAGACCTCATTGCTGTCTGCAACTACCTGAAGGGAGGTTGTAGCCAGGTAGGGTTGGGCTCTTCTCCCAGGCAGCCAGCAACGTAACAAGGGGACACAGTCTCAAGCTGTGCCAGGGGAGGTCTAGGCTGGAAGTTAGGAGGAAGTTCTTGACAGATAGAGTGATTGGCATTGGAATGGGCTGCCCAGGGAGGTGGTGGAGTCACTGACCCTGGAGGTGTTGAAGCAAAGCCTGGATGGAGCACTTAGTGCCATGGTCTGGTTGATTGGCTGGGGCTGGGTGATAGGTTGGGCTGGCTGAGCTTGGAGGTCTCTTCCAACCTGGGTGATTCTATGATGCTATGATTCAGCACGGAAACAGTGCTGAACACTGTCCCTGTTCCACTGCCCCACTTCCTGTTTTCTGCCTGCAGTTCACACCTCCTCCTCCTCCTCTGCCCACCATGAGATAAGCTATATTCTACACTCAATGGCTTTGATTTCAGATTTGCATTTGCCACTTTGCCTTGACCAGAACACAAACAATCTAAGCCTGAAGAGTAGCTTATTGTTATGCTCTGAGATCAGGCAAGATAACCCTTGGTTCTTCACTGCAGCTTTGCACAGAGCCAAGCAAGGCTTTAGATAACTTTGTGGCAGATTTTAAGTCTTCATCAACTAGATGTGACTGCAGCGCGGTGTACCCACAGGACAGTTAGCTTTGAATTAGGCTAGAAGGGCTTCAGGCAGTCTGGTCACAGTGAAGTGGAGCTGGAACTGCATGTTAAAGCTTCCCTTCCATGGGAGGGTTTATCAAAATCCTTAGTCCCTATGCAGAAGAACACAAGGCACCTGGGCAGAGAAGTGGGAGGGATATACTCCCTAACTCGAGCTCTGCAGGGAAGAGCACTGAGGTGAGGGCCCAGCATGTCTGGCAGTTAGAGAGGCAGACAGATAGGCACAAACTTGGCAATGAGCTAGAGGTGTGTTAAGAAAATGGCAAAGGGACACCAGGACTGTGACTGCGGCAGAGAGGAAACTAACACAAGCACTGCACTGCTTGGGAGACATCTGAACTGCTTTGGTGACACACTGGGGAACTGAAAATCACAGAGTGGGCAAGCAGCAGCAGAACTCCGAAAAGATGCAGGACAGAACCTCTGTGAGCACTACAGATACATGGTTGCTTGTGCTGGTTTAAGGCTAATTGGAATATTTTAATAGAGAAAATTATNACAGCAATGGGAAAAGAAATGCAGCCAGTGTTCGCCCACCACTCCTCCGACTGACACAATGCTCTGCCTTGCTCTACTGACAGACTGATAAGAAGGTTGTGTTATCATGTTGGTATCTCTAAGAAAGGCATCTGCCCTGGGCCTCTTCTTCCCCAGCCTCTCCTCTTCAGGTGGTGCAGGTTTGTAATAAATGGGACAGAACCTGCTAGCTGCATTTTCAGGTGTTTGTGCCCACAGCCCTGCTTACTGACATTTGTATGTCACACTGGTATGGCAGCAGCCAGTCCCTGTGCCAGCAGACATTTCAGTAGTGACAGTGCCACCTCCTTGTGCAGTGCCATAGCACCGAGACACCGCAGTGTGAGGGTGGCTACCAGATGAATCATCTCTTCTGGAAAAACATGGACCTGGAAAAACATGGACTTGATGGGTGGAGCACTGCTGGGTAAGGAATTGGCTGGATGGTGGCACACAGAGTGGTGATCAATGGCACAATGTCCACCTGGAAACCAGTGCCAAGTGGCATCCCTCAGGGGTCAGTGCTGGCACCAGTGCTGTTTGACATCTTTGTCAGTGACATGGACAGAGGAATCAGTGCAGCCTCAGCAAGTCTGCAGATGACACCAAGCTGTGTGGCACAGATGACTTGCTAGAGAGCAGGGATCCATCCAGAGGGACCTGGACAGGCTGCAGAGCTGTGCCCAGGCCAACCTCATGACATTCAACAAGGCCAAGTGTAAGGTCCTGCACCTGGGTAGGCACAATCCCAAGCACAACTCCAGGCTGGGTGGGGAATGGCTGAGAGCAGCCCTGAGGAACAGGCCCTGGGGGTCTGGGGTGATGAAAAGCTCAAGATAAGGCTGCAGTGTGAGTGCAGCCCAGACAGCAACTGTGTGCTGGGCTGCAGCAAGAGCAGTGTGGGCAGCAGGGCAAGGGAGGGGATTCTGCCCCTTTGCTCTGCTCTCCTCAGACCCCACCTGCAGTCCTGTGTGCAGTTCTGGAGCCCCCAGCACAGGAAGGACATGGAAGTGTTGGAGCGGGTCCAGAGGAGGCCACCAAGATGCTGAGAGGGCTGCAGCAGCTCTGCTGTGAGGACAGGCTGAGAGAGTTGGGGCTCTGCAGCCTGGACAGGAGAAGGCTTCCAGGAGACCTTAGAGTAGCCTTCCAGTATCTGAAAGGGGCTACAGGAAGGCTGGGGAGGGATATTTACAAGGCCTTAAAATGACAGGACTAGGGGCAATGGGTTTGAACTGGTAGAGAGGAGATTTAGACTGGATGTTAGGAGGAAGTTCTTTACAGTGAGGGGGGTGAGGCACTGGCACAGGTTGCCCAGGGAGGTTGTGGCTGCTCCCTCCCTGGAGGTGTTCAAGGCCAGGTTGGAGGAGGCCTTGAGTGACCTGTACTAGTGGGAGGTGTCCCTGCCTATGGCAGGGGGTTGGAACTAGATGATCCTTGAGGTCTCCTTCCCACCTTACCATTCTATGATTCTATGATTCAGTCGCTAGAGGGAAGAGGTCAATGCAGGCGGAGTTGGCAGCACGCAAGGCTGCACACTGAGGGGAGTGGAGACACAAAAAAGATCTGCTCCTGGCAGCTCTGATCAACAACACACCGCCAGCACCCAGCAAACAGCACAAGGGGCCCAGAATCACCCACAGCCACGTGCAAGACCTGCTCAAGCTGAGCTCCCAACAGCTCTGCAGCTGGTGTAGAGCTGGTTGAACATATGTGTCATTTAGGTGCTGACAGTGAAGTCACAGGCCAGGTGTCTGCTGCCAGACTCTGTCCCTGTACTTGGGCTGCCAAGGGTCATAGCTACTCACTCTCTGTGACAAGTCTCTCATGCAGCTCTAAGAACCAGATGATGAGCAGACCAGAGCCATTCCCCTTAGTCTGCTGCCATAATCTTAAGCAGGTCCTTGCAGGACCTTTCTTAAGAGTGCAACACCCTCTGCCATCTCATGATGCTTCAGAAAGAAACCCTTAAAATATATTTTAATATCCATCTGCAGACTGTTTGGGAATGAAAGATTGAAACATACTTGACACCACACAGTGTCTGGACATCATAGAATCAAAGAATCAAGCAGGTTGGAAGAGACCTCCAAGCTCAGCCAGCCCAACCTATCACCCAGCCCCAGCCAATCAACCAGACCATGGCACTAAGTGCCCCAGCCAGGCTTTTCTTCAACACCTCCAGGGCTGGGGACTCCACCACCTCCCTGGGCAGCCCATTCCAATGCCAATCACCCTCTCTGTCAAGAACTTCCTCCTAACTTCCAGCCTAGACCTCCCCTGGCACAGCTTGATACTGTGTCCCCTCTTTCTGTTGCTGGCTGCCTGGAGGAGAGACCAATCCCACCTGGCCACAACCTCCTTTCAGGTAGCTGCAGACATTAATGAAGTCTGCCCTGAGCCTCCTCTTTTCCAGGCTGCACATCCCCAGCTCCCTCAGCCTCTCCTCATAGGACATGGTAAGGATTCACAGTAAAACTGCAGGGGTTTTGGCAGCTACTAGGAACTTGATTCAGGTGCAGTGGAAATATGGTTAGCAGTGGCTATTTCCACTGACCATACAGAGGTCTAACACAGCCATCAAGTCAGGTACTGTGACTGTACCCTTGGAATACCTGATAGCAGCCATTCAACTGGATGCTGAGACTCGGGCCCTGAGAGAGCTGACTGGAACAGTTAATTAGGAAAGAAAGAGAAAAAAATCTTTTGGTTAGTCCCTCATGCAAAGAAGGGTTGACATGGAAAACAAGGCTGAGTCTTTTTGCTTTCTACTGTCCCATCCCAGATCTGGGATGTAACTCAGAAGCTGTGATTCCCTTGACTTCCATTAAGGAATGCCAGCATGCAAAGCACAACATCCCTGTCAGGCTTTTGGCATTTTAAAGTCTGGGTGCAGCAACAATGTCCCTTTAGTGCCTTCACGAGGTTGGTAGGATGAGATGTTCCAGAACCCTCCAGAGAGATGTCTTGGGGATGCAGGGGTTGCACCTCATCAGGTGTCTCCTCAGAGTTCCCTCTGAGAGGCTCTCAGGCACTGCACAAGGCACTGTCTCTTTCTTTATTTCTTTCTATTTCTACCTCCTGTGCAGCTTCTTTGATGTCTAAGAAGCACCTAAAAAGCTGCTCGTGGTGCAGCTTCTGTTTAACTGTAAAGGTCAGAGGAATCAGCGACAAGGAAATAAGCTGATAAGAAACCAGATTCTATCAGGCTTTTCTGAAGCTTAATTCCAAAAAGTAACAGTGTTGTTTTAGAAGGAGGTCAGACACACTGTACAGTCCAGGTCATAGTCTTACGGGAGGGATTAAAATAAAATCACAGCCCAAGAGACCACATTAGTGAAAACAGAATCAATACAACCTCCTAAAACAGGCCTGTAACTCAAGAGGCAGCCACCAGAAAGTGCAGGTAATTCTGAGTAAAAGTGCAAGCTTTATTCAACAGCTCCACTTTTTGTTCAGGGACAAAAACCTCAAAAGCAATGTGGTGAGCAAGGGAAAGGGATGAATCTCATGTAAACTGTTCTCCATTCAAAGGGCTCAGCTAAACGAGAAAGATACAAAAACTTTTTTCTAAAACAACAGCTGTGGGTTGTGAAACCTTGAGCTTGGCTCCTAGGAGGATCCTCCACAATTTCAACATCTCTGCACATCTCAGAGAGTTAGAAAAGTAACATCTGATGACCATTTTTAGAAAAAAGAGAACTGCTTCTTGAGTTTTCTCAAATGAAAACACATTTGTATGCTAGAAGTCTTCAGCCTGGTACACCCCTCCTCAGGCAGGAAGAGGTGGGTTTACCTTCTCCTTGTGCCCGACAGATTGCTTCAGCCTTACTCGTGCACCAATAACCCAGGGCAGCGCTGGCACCGTCAGATACATGGTAAGTCATCTCTCCCTCTTTGCTTTGGAACACTGACTAGCAATCACTTAACTACTCTAATGCCCGAGGTGGAAAGTACCTGAGGGACCTTGCCAGCCTACCCAACTTAAAAAATGATCCCGGGGAAATAGATGGGATCTGTGAAATGGAATACACTTGTGAAGGGCAGAGCATCTGTGGGACTGAGCAGTAGAGCCAGGAAAGGAAATGCATCTCCAGGGACTGAGCTGAGTAAGAAATGGAATGCAGTATGCCTCTGAGGGTGATACATGATGATGTCAGTCTGGATGTTAAACCTCTTACTGCAAAGACAAAGGAGCTTATTTGAGCAAAGAGTACCTGCTCTTCCCACAAGATGATCAAAGAGAATCTGACATATTTTAAACAGTCTCATGCAGCCTGTTTACATGCAGCACAGCTTAACATTTTACTTCTGTTTACTTCACTTTTTAGTTGTTCCCACTTTATAGCACTGTGCAAATGAACTGAAACTCGCTTCAGTAAAACCTTTGCCTTTTTAAAGACAGAGAGCTCTGACCTGAAACTTAGCTTGAAAGAGTGACAGGAGTTTGCTCAGCTTTGCCATGGAGAGCTTTCCTCTGGAAACTGCCTGGCTGCTACTTGCAATCACAGCAATAGCATTTATAAAGCACACTGCAGATTTCCAGAAATATTGTATTTATCTGAATATCATTTCTGCAGAGATCCTCCAGGAGTACCCTTGGAGTTTTTTCATGATCAGGCAACATAAGCCTAGTTAGACATCTCTAATCAAAGCTAAACAGCCCAGGTCAGTTAAGCCACTGACACGTCCTAGCCACTGGCCAACAGTGTTTACTGAAACAGTGAGATTACAAGATAGAGCACAACAGCACTTACAATTCCTTTTTCTGGTTTGCAAATGAGTGCCTGTAACCCCCATTGTCAGCATGTGCTGGGTAGAACACACAGTTCAGGGTGTTGCATGTTTTTGCAGACAGGCTTGTGGAGCAGCAGTGAGGCTAGAGGAATGGGGCTTGGCGGAAGGAACTGCTTTGAGGGGAGACCACAACTTCAGCATGCAAAAAGAGTTGAAAGGAAAAAGATACAGTGGAGTAGAGATGCGGCTGTGGTTTTAAAAGGGCAGAGGAAAGCAGGGAAGGCACCGTGTTGGCAGATGACAGGAAGATGGGGCTGCGGTGAAAGAACAATGTGGCGTAGCAAGGCAGCATTCGCATGAATCTGCAAATCACCCACTCACGCAGTCCTGCTCAGGGCTTATGACCCAGGGGCTTTTCACACCCGTGTTCAGGAGCACCACTCAGGTGCAAAATAGTCGAGACAGGACGTGTAGGGCCTGGCACTGTGTTGCAGCCAGACCCTCATCCCATCACCCCAGCACACAGGTGGCTGACCGACGTGCTGCAAACGGGGACACGGAGCTGCACGGGCAGGCGACACAGAGCGAGCTGAACAAAGTATTACACACTTGTGCACTGCCCAAGCCTTGCCACATTTTACAATTAAGAGGTTAATGTTTGGGACCAAGTGGTGTTTTATAAAGGTGCCTTCTTGAACTTTGTTTTCCTGAAAGAGTTGCTCCAAGTACTTAAGAAAAAGAAACCCTTAAGATCAATTTACTTGCTGGCAAAGCACCTGAGCCCCAGCCACTTCCTTCACCAACAAAACCAACATCTCTCTATCACCATAACTATGCAGCTAGAAGGGCTGTGGAGAGAAACCTGCTCCACAGAGCTTGCCAGAGCTTCCTGAAAGCTGGTCTTGGAGGAACCTGACAGCACTTATTTTTCCCACAAGAAACTAAATCTAGGCCAAGCTGAGACCCAAACTTTTCAAAGCTGCCAGTTTTCTCTTATTCCTTGTTCTTCAGAAGAAAACTTCATGCTACAGTGAACCACCCAACACAGTGTGTGAATATGGATGTCCTTAGTCATGATAATGCTAGGAAGAGAGCTGACAGGCTTGGGGGGACCCTGGGGAATGCTGGTCAAAGCAGCACCTCTTTTTGTTTGCAAGGTGCAGATTTTGCTCCAGTAAAGCTTCCTGGGTTTTGAGCAGATTCATATCTGCACTGCGCAGCTTAAGAAGCCCTATGAGGAGCTAGCAGGTCAGAAGAGGCTCAGACCATGGTTTTAAAGCCACAGGAAAGTGGTTCAGATGAGGACATCATTGCCCTCACTGCCAAGCTTGCAGTCTCCTCTAGTCTAACATCCTTTGCTTCCTTTCCAGACCAACACACCATGGAAAACCAGACCATGGACTGGTCACAGACAACAGAGTTTGACTACAGTGATTCAACCCCATGCCCAGGAATTGAGGAAAAGCACTTTGCAGCACAACTGCTGCCACCGCTTTATTCCTTGGTGGTAATATTTGGCCTCACAGGCAACCTGCTGGTTGTCCTTATCCTGGTAAAATACAAAAGATTGAAGAGCATGACTGACATCTACCTGCTCAACCTGGCAGTTTCTGACTTGCTCTTTATATTTTCTCTCCCCTTTTGGGCTTATTATGCTGCTCATGACTGGATTTTTGGGGATGTGCTGTGTAAAATGCTCTCAGGTCTCTACCTGCTTGGCTTCTACAGTGGGATCTTTTTCATCATCCTGCTGACCCTAGACAGGTACCTGGCCATTGTGCATGCCGTGTTTGCTCTGAAAGCCAGGACAGTTACCTATGGCATCCTCACCAGTGCTGTCACCTGGGCTGTTGCTCTTTTTGCTTCTGTGCCCGGGATAGTGTTTCACAGCTCTCAGAAGGAGCACTCACATTACACCTGCACTGCTCATTATCCAACAGAGCAGAGAAATGTCTGGAAGCAATTCCTGACCTTAAAGATGAACATCGTGGGGCTTGTTATTCCAATGCTAATCATGATCTGCAGCTACACACAAATTATAAAGACACTGCTGCAGTGTAGGAATGAGAAGAAACATAAAGCAGTCAGACTGATTTTCATCATCATGATTGTCTACTTTTTTTTCTGGACACCCTACAACATTTGCATTCTCCTGCGTGACTTTCAAGGTACATTTTCCTTTGCTACTTGCAAAGGCAGCGGTCAGCTACACAAAGCAACCCAAGTGACAGAGACCATCTCGATGGTCCACTGCTGCATCAACCCTGTGATCTATGCCTTTGTGGGAGAGAAGTTCAGGAAGTACCTCCAGAGGTTCTTCCGGAAGCAGATTGCAGTCCACTTTTCCAAGTACTGCCCTGTGTTCTACACGGACACAGTGGAACGAGCCAGCTCCACCTACACACAATCCACTGGAGAGCAAGAAGTCTCTGCTGCATTGTGAGCTGCGGCACAGAAACAGTAGCACTGGCTTCTGTGAAAGCAACTCTGTGGTGGAAGCCTGCAGAAGCTGTCCTGGACACTGGTTGTGAGGCAGAATACACCTTCACACAGCTCATCTTTGCTCATCTCTTGGGGTATTTGTGCAGGGATAAAAAGGATGTAGCAAATTAGCTACCCAGATGTGCCAGCATGGGATTCTCCAGGGAAAATAAGGGCTCTAAGTTTTTGCAAATGCCAAAGAATACTTTTGTACTATAGGGCCCAAACCCACAGGAGGGTTATAAACTGCTTTTTTAAGTGGTTAGAAGCTGGCACTGGTTCCTTGGAAATCTCTCTCAACTGTAGTTCACAGAATCTCTTTGTCATTTCAACTCAGACTGTCACATCTTTTACCAGCCTGAGTGTGCATGTCTGTCAATCATCCTGAATTCCTGAGGGCTGTAATGCAGATCTTTGTAAGTGACATGTGAAGATTGTAGCCATTTGGAAGAGACTCTGATATTTCCAGGTATATATTTTCCTTTGCATAGTGTTGAGTACCAGCTTTGTGGATCTTTCTCGCAACAGTCTGAACTCCCAGGTGTTGATAAGTAAGTTACCTGAGTGTCTGATATTTCAGAAGGCTGTCTTTTCATTAACTGCTCTTTTATATGCTATTAATACTCAAAAGCTAGTATCAGCAAATCAATGTGTTTGCAATAGTTTAAACAGAAAGCATAGGGGATGGACTTTAACCAGCTTAGATGAAATGTAGAAGAGTCAACAGGGGGTTAGTTTTTGAGTGCAGTGATTTTGCTTGTCCTTTCTCCAGTATATATAAGAGAAAAGTCTTTAAGGTAAGAAATGAATGCAGTCATAATGTCTACCACAACAGCACTAGAGGTGTGAAAACGAGTTCTGAACAGGGCTGAGCCTGTTCTCAGAGATAAGCATGTGCTTAGATTTTCAAAACATATGAATAAGTAAGAATATTCACTGTTCTATAGGGGCAAGGACACAGAGCATTTATTTGTTTTAGAAGCAGCTATCATTTGAGGGCTATGACAGTGCTTTTTTTCTTCTCCATGCCATTTAGGAGTTTTAGGAGAACAAAAGCTTCCATAACGAGCAAGACTAATGGTCAAATATGACTCGGGCTTCCTCTTAAAGCACATATCCTGCAACTGAATTGAACCCACAGAAAACATGAAATAAATATGGGGATACTCAGGTGCTTAAGACCATACCACAAGCACACCATTAACTCATTGAGGCCAAGCAGTACCATCTAGCATTTCTTATATTCCCCCCAAGACATATGGGTTTGGGCAACTCTAGAGGCAGGACATTAAAATTGGACATTTTGATTGTTGTTCATACCCAACAGGGCAACTTTTGTTTCCCAGCTCCTCTAGATAGACTTTAAAATAATTTAAAAGCAGCCCCAAAGAGATTTTTACATTGCTAAGTGCTTGAGAAAGCAGGAAGGGAAACATAGAAAATCTTTTTAAGTTACTCAGTTTTGTTATATTAAGCACTCCTTTTGGAACGCTCCCACTTGGGAACTGTAGCAAAAGTATCCCACATGTTCTAATTTACAGGATTTTCAGCTGCCTGTTCTTTCTGAAAATGCTGTGCATCAATAGTTTTCTTGACTTGGTAAATATTTTTAAATGGGCAACTATAGCAGCACAAGCAGAAATTGTGTAACTTCAGTATAAAACGACAAATATATGCATTTATTTTTTAAAGAGACAGGAAGCTACATGCAGGAACTTCTCTAGACAGGCTGGTTTTTTTCCCCTCATTCTTCTAGAATAGCTTTATGAGAATATTTTTATACTTTATTCTGCTCTTGATTTAAGTTTTCATTTGGCCCTTAAAATACTTTGCCTTTAAGTTTATTTTCTCTGGTGGGCTTTGGTGTCAGGTAGGCTATGGATCTTGACCGGCCCTGCAGAAGCAAAGTACAACAACCAAACCTGTGTGAGAACACTGGTGAGCTTTCTAGAAGGCACATTAAAAAGTAGCCCAGATGCTCTGCAGTGTTCTTTTCTATAGTATGGATTTTTCCAAATGACAAGCAGCTTCTGAAGGGAAGAGCTGGAACTTAGGGATTGGTGGCCCATGGGATCAAGAGTTTCTATCACTTTGCCAAGAAGGGACTACCCTTCAAGGAAGGGGAACAAGCCAGGTATCAGCTGCTATAGTGAACTTGTGACTCTCATTCAAGGACATAATAGAAGATGTGGTATTTGGCAGCAATTCTGTATTATATATTCCATGGCACTTGGCAGCAATGCTGTATTATATATTCCAGGTATTTAGTAGCAATGCTGTATTATGTATCCAATGGTATTTAGTAGCAATGCTCTATTATATATCCCATGATATTTGGTAGCAATGCTATATTATCTAATCCATTAAAGTTGGTTAACTTCTGAGTGTAGACTTCTTGATCCTTTCCCCCCAGAAGAATGAAAGAGGAAGAGAAATTCTTCTTCCTTATAGCTTGCTATGATGCTGAAAGAGTAGGCTGGCCAAAGTCAGGAGTTTACAAGTGGACTAAGAACCAGCACCATCAAATCACACAGAACAATCAAGATAATCCCAGTGTTCTTACCTGTCACTAACGACCCGGCAATAGATACACTCTTTCGGTTGTCATTACACTCTTGATTTTGTTTACTTTTACGGATGGGAAAAGTACACATTTCTCTCTGATTCGGGACGATTCAGTGTTTCTAAACTAAACGGACACACAAAATAACTGTTCTGGTCTCCCCGAGTGACCGAGGAGCAGGCAGCCCCGCGCGCTGCTCTCCCATTCTCGGGACTATGGTGCCATCGTGTGCCCGCATGCCACGGAGCAGCTGCGGACCCGCAACGCTTCTGCTCTTCTCTTTCCAAACGTGTATTTTCCTAAGAGGGTTTGCTATGGCATTACTCTCCCCACTAGGGAAGCACCTGTGTGACGGAAACAGCAGGAGGCCTTAGCAAGCCGCACGGCTACTAAGCACGGGGGTCCGCTGGATGCGCGGGCACGGGCACCTCCCAGGGACTCGGGCGGTGTGACACGGGAGAAGTGAGGCACAAGGTTTGCATGCGCTCATGGCCTGCTCTGGCAGGAGGGCACCTGACATTCTCGTCCAGAGCTTGAAAATGATCAGAATAAAATTCCTTCCACAAAGCCGTAAGGACTGAAACTTGGGTGGCAATGGGATACTCACACTTGCTGTCTCCACCAGGCTCTTGGCAGCTGCGGTGGAGAAGCAGCACCAACGTCCCAAACAGGTGAACCCCTCGACGGACCTGGGGGTCTTCGGGAGGGCAGGTGCCAGAAGCAAGGGACGCTGGGGACAGGGAAGGGTCGAGTCGCTGTGGCTGCCACAGCGCCCGGAGCGGAGCGGATCGCCTCACGCTTTCGCTCGCCGAACTGACACAACCTGAGGGGAGCGCACCGACAATGAACGGGTGCGACACGCCGCAGGGACACGGACACGGGAGCGGGCGGCAGACCCCTCACGGCCGCCCGTAACGGGCCCCAGAAGTCCCCAGACGGCCGCGAGCGCCGGCGCAAGCTCGGCAAGAGCCGGGCGCCGCGCGCCTTCCGCGCCCCGCCCCCGCGCGGCGGTACCTCCAATGGGCAGGCTGCGACGGCTGGCGCGCAGCGTCCGCTTCCCGCCACGCCTGCCGGCCGGCTCGCCACGCAGGCGCGCTGTGAGGGCCGCCGCTTTCCCGCCCGCCCTGCAGGTTGCCGGGGCTGCGGTCGCGTGCGTGGCTGAGCTGGCCGCGCCGGCCGCCCAGCAGGGCCGGTGGGTCCGCGGGAGCCCCCGGCGAGAGGGTGCCGCTGTGGGGAGGGGGCGCCGAGGGCGGGCGGCGTGGCACAGGCCTGTGCGACAGGGGTTCCGCAGCTCCTGGAGCTGGGCGATGCGGCCCACCAGTGCGCGGGTCCGGGCTGCTCCCGAAATATCCGGGCTCTAACGAGGTTTTGCTTCTCAGTTAAAGGATGAAAGGTAGCAAGGAGCCGTTTTGTGTGAAATTCATAAAGTCTTCTGGGAACTTGGACTATTTTTTTAAAGCTCTTGAGGTAAGTAGGCTCGGTCACCTCTTGCCGACCGTTGTGGATTATTCAGTGGATTTCCGTGGTTGGCTGTGATGTAGCTTGTACGTATCCAGCTGGAAATAGAGCGGTTTAGTGCTTAGGAACCTTTGTTGAAGAAATGGCTTCTTGAATAAGGAATAATTATAATTTTTAAACCTATTGATATAAAGTCATAGAATCGTTTTCACTTGATCTTTGAGATGATCGAGTCCAACTGTTACCGTGTAGCGGGCGAGACGTAGCTTGCAAGGCCTACACCGTGGTCACTCTTCTAAGCACTAAACCATCTTAGGAAGGACACCATGGGTGGTTTAACATCTTGAGAGGTTAAGCTAAGGGCACTGTTTGGCAGGATCAGGTCCTGAAAGTGTGCATGATGCATGTTTGAGTATTGTGAAGACCTGGGGGAATGGGGGAGGTCACCCATGACATATTTTAGCCCTTTCTTCTGCTGATCTACTCTCACGTCATAGCTTTGTTGTGAGTTGCTTCAGGTAGAAGTACCTGTATCATTTTCACAGGATTACCTGTTTGCAGTTTGTTGAATGAATGTTGGTTTGTGTTGTTTTCCTGCAGTCTATAAAAGAATTTCAGCCAGAAGAACATCTCCAGATCCTTGAAGAAGAAGCAGCGCTCAGTATCAAAGAAGATGATAAATCACTCTACATTTGTGATCCTTTTAGAGGTGTTGCTTTCAGTCATCTCAGAAAGGTGTGCTACCCATCAGATTACCTCTAACTGTATTCTTTCTTTTCTACAAGCATCCCTGGCCACACCTGTACTCTGCACATGCTGTGTTTTTGCACTGAATGTAGCAGTGTGAAGTATTTGCAGTAAAATCTGTGAAATTTGCCTGTGCCCTGTCCTCAGGGAAGAAGATGACTTGCAGTGCATAAAGATCATTTTGAAGCACATGGGACAGTTCTAGTTCTGCTGGAATACCTAGGCTGGCTCTCACACATTTTTACCTTCTGAGTGACAGGATTTTGTTTGACCTGCAAGGAATTGTGCAGCAGACAGATGTGCCAGAGAATTCCAGCTGGCCTGCTAGCTGTAGCATTTGCTGCTTTTATTGAGGCAGAGAGCCTGAAAGGACTGTGCTGAAAATCTGCAGCTGAAAGTAAAACCAAAACTGACAGAGCAAGGGCCCTGCCTTCCCCAGGATTCTGGGGCAAGGAAAGCCATCCTTATGCCAGTGTGCCTTCTGCCAGTGCTCTTTTTCATTTGTTCCCTGTTACTTCATTGCAGCTTGGTTGCAGGATTGTTGGACCCCAGGTAGTCCTGTACTGTATGGAGTCACAGCGCTGTGTCCCAAGAGCAGAGCATCCTGTGTACAACATGACCATGGCCGATGTGACGGTGTCCTGTACCAGCCTTGAGAAAGACATTAGGGTAATGCACTGCACAGAGGGGCTTGGAGAGCAGGTTGTCACTGTTGTTTCCTTCAGGTGGCTCATTACTAAGGCAGCAAGCATGCCATATGTAAGCCTAACCAGACCTGTATTTAGATCTAGTTTTAATACAGTTTGTGGACTGTGCTTAGCATATGTAGAGTTGTGTGGAGAAAGCAGGGGTCTCACATGGTGTGTGAGTGTGTATGTGGTGGTGTGTCTGTGCCTGCCTATGTATGCATTACAGAAGCACATGGATATGTACTCATACAAGGTTTCAGCTGTGTTACTGTGGGAGTTAAGGTATGCTTTGGGGATTTTTCTTAGCTGATTAGACAATCCCTTACCTGTCTACTTTGTGGCTATCATGCTACAGATGTTCTGTTGCTGGTTACTCAGAACTGCATGGTGGAGATTTAATATCCAGTCAACTGTGGTTTAAGTAGAAGTTTACTTTTTTTGTTTGCCTTAGACGTTTACTTTTTTATTTAATTCCAGTACTTTTCTAGTTGGTACTACCCAAAACGTCAACCATCTATAAAGCTTCCTCATGCAGTATGACAGCAGTATCTTTATTACGGGTGTGCATTGTGTCTGACTTACAAACGCTGATAAAATAGAAATTACATATGATGGGGTTTATGGCTTCCATATATACACCAATTTATACCCATTCTGTACATTTGAACAGTTTTAAGGAGAAACTGGACAATTAAATCCATGATTTTGGTATTCTTTTAAGGTGAATGTGTGACATAGGTTCTTTCTTCTTTTATTGATAGCTTTGCATAATTTCTTTCCTTCCCAGGAAGAAGTTCATAACTATGTGCAGATGATGGGTGGACGTGTGTACAGAGACCTCAATGTATCAGTAACTCATCTTATAGCTGGAGAAGTTGGCAGCAAGAAATACTTAGTAGCTGCTTCTTTGAAAAAGCCTATTTTGCTTCCCTCGTGGGTTAAGATGCTGTGGGATAAGTCTCAGCAAAGGTACTGAAACACAAATCAAAACTGGTTTTGTTTTGAGGACTGGTATTTCTTAGAGGAATACAGACAGCTTTGCTCTTGTGTGACTTGGAGGAAAAGCATGTTGTCCTGCTTTCATTCCTTTAGCATGCTGAGATACACCGAGGTTAGCATGGAGGACTACACCTGCCCTGTGTTCCTGGGCTGTACCATTTGTGTGACTGGCTTAAGCACCTCGGACAGGAAAGAAGTCCAGCGTCTCACCACTGAGCATGGAGGGCAGTACACAGGGCAGCTCAAGATGAACGAGTGCACTCATCTCATCGTCCAGGAGCCAAAAGGTAGGGCTTGCAGAGTGAAGTGCTGCTCTTGCTTCTTGAGTTGAAGCAGTGTAAATATGGGTAAGTGTGAGGGTTTGAACCAGCTCTGTTCCAGTGTTGCTCTCTCATTGTTCCTGCTTAGGGAGTCACTGTTGTTGGCAAGAGTAATGCAGGGCCCCATTACTTTGCACTGAAGGTATAAAAAAGAGAAAAGAGAAAAAAACCCAGAGACCCAGATGGTGTTTAAGGAGTTAAAAAGGAGAGAATCCTAGAGGGGATGGAATAATACAGAGAGACAAAGCTTTTGGGGAGAGTTTTGTAGGACTTAATTTTTATACTGATTGAAATTGAATTGTGGACTAACGTTTTTTAAGTGATCTATTCTTTTGCCTTCTGAACTCCCTGCTAAGGTAAAATGAAAACTCTCTCATCTTGGGAAGATGTAAATGATTGTAGTTGCATTGTGAGAAGAATGGGAAGGGTTTTCTTTTCTTGAGAAATATCCTTTCCTCCCTGGCTCTTGAAAGTTTTACAGCCTTTTTTTGGTTTTGCTGTAGTGTCCTGTCATATATTACCCTTAAGCTAGCCATTAATGATACATTTTGCTCTAACTTTATTTAAAGGATAATTCAGCATCTTACCAGAAGAGTTCTGGGTAACACAGCTTGCATATTGACACCAGTTATTTGACTTCTAAAACGTTAATGCCCAGCCATCTTTCAGCAGTCACTGGTTGAAGCATTAGCTTTTCTGGTGACTTGTGATTTTCATTCTGTTTACATTTGAAAGGTCAGAAGTACGAATGTGCCAAAAAGTGGAATGTGCACTGTGTGTCTGTGCAGTGGTTTTCTGACAGCATTGAGAAAGGCTACTGCCAGGATGAGACAAAGTATAGAATAGAGGCTGCAGCAAAACAGAATAACATGCCCAGCACATCAACACCTACGAGCCATCCCAGCAAGCTTGCTAGTAAGTAAGACCTCTTAAAGTATGTTAAAGTAAGGTAGGAAACATTGTTCGTAAGGAGGAGAAACTTTCAGATGAGCAGGATGTTGCTTGCTTTTTGACAGTTTGCATTCTGACCCCAAACACAATAATGACTCTTCACCTACACTGAATATTCCAACATGTGTAGACTTCAACATGTGAATAATTGTTTAGAAAGTAAAGTCGAATTAGGCAGATGATTATCTGCTTAAGAATCAGTGGTGTGTATCTCTGAGTCCTGTTGATATGTTTGTAGTTTAAAACAAGTGTCTGTTAGGACACTTTAATCTTACAGCAGTCTTGGAGTTAATAGATGCTGGGGGTGTTCAATTATTATATATCTTTCTCTTTTTATTTTCTTTTTTCTTCATATATTTGTTTTTACTCTATACTATTAACAGAAGGAAAGTGAAAAGCATTTTGTGAACAAACATGATAGCAGGAAAGACACAGCCACAGTTTAAATGTGTCTTTCCAAACAGCTATTACTGAGGGCTGCTTCCAGAACTTCCTGAAGAGGAGCACTGGGTTAGCAGCACCAAGGAAACGTGGGGAATTCAGATTGCACAGAGCTATTAAATAGCTGAGCTCCATACTGATTTCCCTTCTAATTCATCTCTCTTGATTTAAAGATCATACCCTTTCAGATGTCAGCCACATTTCCAATATCAGCTCTAGCGTTAGTGAAACTGCGTGTAGTTCCGCTATGAGCAGCAGGCTGGATCCTCCTCCTGATGAGCTGGAAAACCTGGATCTCAGTTTGCTTCAAGCTCCCGAAGACCTGCTAGATGGGTGTCGAGTATGTATGCCTTGAAATGTTCTCTTGGAACCCCGTGGCAGCAGCCAGGCAGAAGCACTGACAGCTGCTGCTTGAGTGAATTGTTGATTCTGTGGTCAGCAGCAAATTCAAGATCTATGTTGTGGCTGCATGCTGTAGCTTGCATGTGTGTCTACATACATGTGTATGTTTAATTGTATTGAACATGTAGTATAAACATAAAATCATCAATGTGCAGACATAGATATTTAAACACTGCTATGAATGGATTCTAGAGTTGGTCTGTGGTTTAGGGGGCAGGTTTTGCTTTTGTTTTGGTTGTATTACTTTGGGGGTTCTTTCCACTTGTAAATACTGAGGTTTGTTTGCAAAGTTCAGTTACCCAATTCTAAATGCTGAACTTGGCTTTTTCTTGGAAGCTGTGGCACTACCTTCTGTGTTCTACAGTAGTCAAAAAAATCATAGCAAAGTAGCCTGCTTTATTTTTTTCTTCTTTTTTTTTTTCTCTCTCTTTTTATTTTTCACAAAGCCTTTTTTGCTGCTTTGTTCTCTTTGTAGATTTATCTGTGTGGTTTCAGTGGCAGAAAGCTGGACAAGCTGAGAAGGCTGATCAATTGTGGTGGAGGTGTTCGATTTAATCAGCTTAATGAAGATGTTACCCATGTCATCTTAGGGGAGAATAGTGATGAGCTGAAACACTTTCTGGACAAGACAGCCCACAGGTTCTGATAACCATATTGCTTAAAGTCTACTTCCTCCTTGTTTTCCTTCTCCCACAGCCTCGTAAACAGGAGAATGTGTCATGGTTGGAAAATCCAAAGTAGTTCTTGATTCAAATTAAAAGACTTACAGCTAGCATTCATAAGCACATCCTTATGTGCTGTTGAATAATGTAGTTCTCTGAGCAGTCATGAGTCACCTCAGTGAGAAGAAAACCAAGTAGGACTGGTGAAGAGAGGTGTTTAAATATGTGTGTTCATGTATTGAGGAGGAAGGGCTTGGCAACAAAACAGTGGCAGATACAATTTACATGATAGAATGTAAGCATGAAATTCTCTGTTCTCAGACTGAAAGAATTAAAAAGAGTTATGAGGATAAAGTGGTCAAAGCTTGGAGTTAGAAACTTCAGGTGTGTGTTTATAGTCTGTTATTTGTAGAGTGGGAAAGAAGGCTCTGTTCTGAAACCTTCTGGAACTTTATTTTATAGGCCTCATGTAGTGACAGTAAAATGGTTGCTGGAGTCATTTGGTAAAGGTTACCTACATCCAGTGGAGCAGTTTATCCCTCTAAACTACCAGCTTTTGGAGAATCCCATTTTGGAGCAACCTGGAATGAAATCAGTTCTTCCCAAAAATAACAGTCTCTTGAGGAAAGAAGCTGTGGACAACATAAAGCACCAGAAAGCTGCTGAAGATGAATTCCTCTCTCAATATGTAAACAATGACTCTACATTAGGTACGTTCTAAGCTCAGCATACCATAGGAGCTTCGGCTGTTCATGATTAGCATTTAGGGTTTGCAGCATTTGCTTCTTGAAAAGCTGGTCACACTGAGTGTGTTAACTTCTAGATTGTGTCTTAGAAACCAAATGGTAACAGGCCTAGAGAGAGCAGTTTGTAACAAAAAGCTGTTGGCAAAGATCAGAATGCTGTCATTTGTGTTGTCTTTGATGTTCTTGCAGAGCCATTGGTGTGGTTGGTTGTGATTTTTGTTTGTTGTTGTTTCTGTTCAGATGAAGTTGATAAACTAACATCCAGAACCTTCAGTGATGTTACTCACTTGACTGTTCAAGGAGAGAATCCATCTTCCATCATTGATGCTTCTTTGGGAGCGTCTTCAGCACAGGCTGAAGGAGGCTTGTTTGCCAGAAAGAGGTTTCTGCTGCTGGGTTTTGGTGAGGAGGACAAGTGCTGCATTGCTGATCTCGTAAAGGAGAATGCTGGGAGAGTTCTGCCACTGCAAAGCAGAACCATTGCAGACTATGCCGTGGTACCTTTACTGGGGTGCCAGGTGAAGCCAACTGTTGGTGATGTTGTCACAAATACATGGCTGGTGAGTTAGTTTCAGTTCTGCAAGTAAACAGGTCTTTGTATTAGGCATAGGTCTTGTCGGAACACAGGGTTAGTGGTGGCTTAAACATGAGTAAGGCAGGTCAGCTTCATTTCATGTGAAGTGTGCTAAATGAAAACATGCTTTAAACCCTCTGCAACTCTAAGGTGTCTGATCTGTTCCACTTCATTTTCTACAGGCTTGTTAAGTAGGACGTCGTTGTCGTGACTCAAAGACCTGTTATACGAGAGTCTGATGGCATTCTCTCCAACTAATGAATTGCAGAAGGATCCAGCTGATTTCATTTGACAGCTTTGTGCTTACATTCTCTGATTTCATGCTTTTTCCAGCATTTTAACTTGTTGCAGAAGAGCAAGGCTCTTACAGCTCAAAGTCAAAACCATTTCTCCCTAGTTGCCAAGAGCAGGCACACAATGTAGACTAAGCACTGTTAGTGTTTTTCAGTGCTAGGTAACCTGTGAAGCAGATCTGTACAAAGCCTCAGATCATGCCTTGAAAGGAGCCTCCAGGGTTGGAAGAGTAGTAACAGAAAAGTTCTGAATAATGTCTCAATATGTCAAGTTTGACAGAATTCAAACCACCTAGAAAAGAATTTGATTCAATGGGAAATAATTTGCTTCAGGTGGAATGATGGAAGTAGGATTGCTTGTTGAGTCCAGAAATGCTCTCGTGCAGTTGCTGAGATACGTTATTGCTGCCTGGCTTGATTTGGATTTTTATCTCTTTCACTTTCTTCAAGATAACCTGTGTGGAACAGCAGCTCCTCTTAGATCCCCGGTCCAATCCACTTTTCACACCAGTGCCAGTACTGGAAGGAGTTACCCCTCTGGAAGGTTGTGTTCTCTCTTTCAGCCAGTTCACTGGTGCAGAGAGAGATTCTCTGGTTTATCTGGCAGGACTGCTAGGAGCCAGGTACGTCTCCTTTCACTGCTGCTTCTTGTCAGCCAGTGTGGCAAAATCCCTTATGCTTTTCATTTCTTCTTTTACAGGAGTAACAAATATTGAAGTTAAAAGTCTTTTGGATTCTCTTCATTTACAGAAGCTAGTGCTGAAGCAATGAGATGTTGTTTTACAGCTCTTTTACTTTCCTCTCCTTTTCAGAAATTGAATCAGTGTTCACACAGACTAATTTCTTCCAGAATATGCTCAGTCTCATATTTCCCAGTGACTCTGTCTCAGGAACATTTGCTCTGCTTTGAAACAGCAAAAAAGTCAGTTTTTCAGATGGTAACTTCTGAGTTCGCTTCAGTTGTTGTTTGGGAGTGGACTGTTATTCCTCTTCTCAGTACTGTCTGGTTAAGCCTCATAGCCATTGATAGTGCACATTTCTTAAGACCTGGGACAGTGAATCGCTTGCTCCTAGTTCCTCAGCATCTTTGAATAACAGTCAGGAAAATATGCTTAGTCATGGAGTGTCATTTGATCTGATTTGTAGTCTGAACTAGATTCTTTCCTGGTGACTCCTCAGTCCTGTTGTCTTCTTGAAAGATTGAGTCCTCGATGATAAGAGAGGAACAGTCATATAAAAAAAACTCGTTTGTTGGGAACTGGTGCTTGCTGACTCCAAGAAGGACTCCAGCCTGTCCCATTAATCTTGCAGAAGAATGTTAGGCCTGGTGTATGACCTGGAAATGGCATATAGGAGGACTTGTGGAGTAAGAGAAATGTGATGCTTCCAGTTCTGCTAGGAGCAGAACAGTGCCACTGAGCTTTATGTTTGTCTGCTTATCTGGGGGTGTAGGTTAGGTGTGAGTGCAGAGTGGATGGCCTCACATAGTTCCACAGATTCTGTCTCTGTCACATGGATGCACTTGGTGGTCTGACTGTGCCCTGGGTGGATTTTCTGTGTGACCAGATGAATGTTTCATTAATTTCAGAGTGCAGGAGTTCTTTGTGCGGAAAGCCAACACCAAAAAGGGAATGTTTGCCAGCACCCACCTGGTAGTGAGGGGCCCTGACGGTTCCAAGTATGAAGCTGCCAAGAAGTGGAAGCTGCCGGCAGTCACTGTGGCCTGGCTGCTGCAGTCTGCAAGGACTGGACAGAGAGCAGATGAAAGCAAGTTCTTGGTTGAAGATGCAGAGGCTGAAGGTTGGTTCTTAGCCAGCTAGGGAATGTCATTGTGTCTTTGTGCTGTTCACCACAAAGAAAGCAAGTATGAGGACCTTTGGGGCTTTGCCTAGCACAGGCAAGGTACTGCAGCTAAAGCACATTTTTCCCAGTATTTTTCCCTTTTTTTTTTTTTTTTTTTTTTTT
>WBNM01026186.1:236578-275512 GCA_013399055.1 Ramphastos sulfuratus
TTTTTAATTCTATCCATAATAGAAATGAGACTGTGTGTTTGTTGGAAGTCTCTTGGAGCTAGTGGAGCCTCATGGCTATCAGCCAGTTGGGAATCAAGCTGGGTGCCCCAGCTCTGTTTGGTTTTGACACATACACTGCTTTGTAGGTTATGTGGGAGTCAGTAGATCCAGTTTACAACTTTATCCTTGCTAGTCTGCAATCACATGATGCCCCTCGATTCAGTTCTTCAGGCCTGCTTCATCTTCCCTTGCTTCTCCTGCTTTTCTGGTTATTGCACACCTTTTATTTGGCAAGATTTCTTCCATATAAAGTTGCAATATAATCCTGGACATGCTTCAGGAGCTTATTTCTGCCCAAATCTTGGCCCTGTTAATCCAAAGGCACAAGGAGCTGACAGTGTCCATAGTGACCTAAAGAGGTGTGATTCAGAGTTGTGAATATGAAGGAAATGTGTTGCATGGGAAGAAGGAGACAGGGAGGAGGAGCTCCCTTCAATGCTGGAAGGGAAGGGAAGGATTTGTTGTCTGTTACATCTTTTTCTTGGGTTTGTATTTTGATACGTGAGCTGTACATGTGTCTGTGGACCACAAACACTGCAAGCACACCAGACTTTGCTTGCTCTTCTTCAGACACTGGGTCAAGCTCAGTGCCAATGCAATTCTAAGCAAGCAGTTAACTGAAAGAGACCCTTAAGAGACTGGCTTTTAAAAATACAGTTGCCAGTTTAGAGTGTTAGTTAGAGGGGCATGTGAGTTACTGGTTTTGGGAAGAAAGGTCAGATGAACTTTGTTTTCTTTACACAAAGGTGTATGTGAGAGGTGTGTGTGGCAGACAGATGGGATCGCTTGCTCACGTTGTTTTTGTTTCTTCGGAAGACAAGGAAATGTCCATTGCTCAGCTTAGCAAGACACCAGCAACTGTTACATCTCCTGACTCAGAACAACCTACGTATCTCCTCGAAGCTGGAAAACAAACGGCTGTGACTCCCCTTGATATCAACAGGTTCCAGAGTAAAGCTTTCCAAGCTGTAATATCTCATCACATTGGGAAGACAACCCCCCTTGCACAAGGGGCACTGCCACAGAAAGAACCGTCTTTACATTTCGATACACCATCAAAATTTCTTTCCAAAGACAAGTTATTCAAGCCTTCTTTTGATGTAAAGGTGAGAATCTCTGCAGATGTTCTAATCTGGAGAGTCAGTGGGGTTAAGGATACTCAATACTTAATCACAGCACAGAAGGTGTGCCTCTTTGTGCTAGGAACTTTCAGGCTTTCTGGTTTTAATGCAGCCAGGAGCACTGCCTCCATTATTTGTATCCATTCCTGTGCACTAAATTTCTTGACTGATAGATGCTGTAATGTCCACTGTGCTTATGGCCCCATCCTAGTGCATTCTACACCTCCCACAGTACACAACCTGTGTTCTTTACATCTGTAAACTGAGAAATGTAGCAAGAAGACTTAGAATTGCTCCAGATATTTGGAAGCAAGTGTTTGCTTGTTTCATGATGAAAGGCTACTCTAATGATGGGTTGTAGTGTAATAGCTTTATAGTATTTACAAATGGAAAAATGCAGTGGGGGTTTGGGTTCATGTTCCCACTCTGCAGGCCACAAAAGGCTAGAAAAACTGGTAGTCTTAAAAGTGAAGACAAAGAAACCCCTGACACTTCTGGAGTATCTGTGCTGAATAGCTCAAGTGACTCAAATGTGCTTTGGAAAGCTTCATGCTGATTTTTCATTTTCGAGGCCTTCACTGAAAGATGAATGCACTGACCTCCTGCAGAGTTGTTAGGGGTTTTTAGGGAGCTGTGTGTGAGTTGGCTGTTTTGTTGTGTTTTTTATTTGAACACTTCTGTCTTCATTACAACAAAACTCACATGCCCAAGAGAATCCTGTGTTCTCTTTACTTAATTCTGCTTAGGGGAGACTTTACAGCAGCCTACAGGGAAGATGGGGGAGGTTAGCAGTAGGACAAGGGGTAAAGGTTTCAAAGGCTTTAAACTGAAAGCTGCTACTATAGTACATTGTCCTGGTTTAGCAGCAGGAATCTTACTCCAGGCTTTATTTTTGAAGCTTTGCACTTGAGCAAGGATTTTGTAATGCATTCATGAAGGTCAGTCAGTTGTTTCTTTTCTGTAGGATGCTCTGGCAGCTTTGGAAACTCCAGGAGGTCCTAATCAAAAAACCAGGAAGCTGAGCACACCTCTTTCTGAAGTCATTTGCAGAAACTTGAAACTGGCACTGGCCAACAGCATGAGGCATGCTGTGGCTCTTAGTGCCAGCCCTCAGCTGACCGCTCCACAGCCAGAAGCGGTAGGAAATTTGGGGTTGAGCTTCTGGAGCATAGGCTTAACTAAGAAAATGCCACATCTCTTGTGGCTGAAGAGACAGAGTTGTTTGTGAATTGCACTGCAGCGGAATCCTTCTGTGGCATCAGATTTGATGGTTCTGATTCCATGTTCCAGACGGGCTCAGTGTGTGGCAAAAGGAGCAGAACGTGTTCTGAGAGACTGGCTGAGAGGCAGTCTTTTGCCTTTGGCTTCTTAGAGCATGGAATGAGAATAGTGCTGGGATTTGACCATGGGCTCTAGAAACAGCAAAAATAAAGTGTATTTATCTTAGGTTTGTTGTTACTGCATGTTTTACTGCATGCTTGGTGCAGGTGTCAGAGCCCTGGAGCAGGCTGCCCAGGGAGGTTGTGGAGTCTCCTCGAGACTTTTCAAGACCTGCCTGGGTGCACTCCTGTGTGACCTGCCCTAGGTGATCCTGCTCTGGCAGGGCGGTTGAACTCGATGACCTCTGGAGGTCCCTTTCAACCCCTAACATTCTGTCATTGTGGGTTTTGTTACTGATACAGAAACCTTCCCAATGTGACTTCTGTTTCTCTCCCTGCTGCTGGAACAGGAGGAAGAGCCCAAGCCTCTAGCCGATGTTGTTATATACGTCAGTAAAAAACTGAGCAAGAAGCAAAGTGAGCTGAATGCCATGGCAGCTTCTCTTGGGGCAGACTACAGGTATCAGTGGATGCAAAGAGCTTCTACGCTTCTGCACTGCTGTGACTCCTAATTCATACAAGTCTTCACATCCTAATATGATTTATGTACATGACCTTTAGCTACAGCTAAACAGGAGATGGTGGTACCCTGAACCATTTCCATCTGCTTCTAATGCAGAGTAAGGCCATCTGCCCCACTGCAGCCCCAGGCTGTCTTCTGGAGAAGTCTCTGAAGTCTTCTCACATTTCAGAATACTTTGTTTTTTCTTTTTTGAAGAAACCGTGAAACATAGTTGGCTTTTGGGTAGTTCAAAATTTGCTTTATATTCTACACGTTCATTCTGATCTGAATTTGTGTGTGTCTGTCCTTGACTCAAAAGGAATTATTTTAACAGACTGTAAGCACAGCTAACTTAGAGTGCTTAGAAAAGCTTTGGGGAAATGGCTTATCAAAGCTACAAACTGACACTTGTGACTGAAGGTAGAATTCTGCTGCCACTAAATCTGATTTACGTATTTTGTTAGTGACTTCTGTAATGTCATTCATGATGTGGGTGAGGAAGTTGCCCTTGTGTTTGATATCAGCTTAGAAATGATGAAGATATTTGCATTAGATGGCAGATACTTTTATCTATTTAAATGTTAGAATCTTGCATTGTGTTTGCTTTGAGCTTCTAGAACCAGTGTTTCACTTGCAGCTCAATATGCCGACAAAAGCAAAAGCTCTCATCTCGGGTCACATGTTTTCAGAAACTGATGTGCAACTCCAATTAAAAACCCCAAAATGCAATAAAATAAACCAGAAGCAAAAAGCCTCTTTTTCCACATGCTTAGCAGATTTAGTTGTGCTTGCTTCTGTCTTTACAAAGCATTCTTGAAGTTGTTCTGTCCTGACACTAAATGCTTTTGATGAAAAAAGTGGCTCAGTGCTTACGTAGGCATAACAAAATAGACAAAACTGTCACAGTGTGAACATGGCCTGGGACAACTTCTGGTATTTCTTGACAGGAATTATGTCTTCAACTATTATTTTGTGTTTCATTCCTAGATGGTGCTTTGATGAAACAGTAACACACTTCATCTACAAGGGAGGGCAGAATGACAACAACAAGGAGTACAAGTCTGTTAAGGAGCGGGGTATCCACATTGTTTCTGAGCACTGGCTGTTACAGGTACGGAGCTGCTGTTGGGCCCCTGTTGAAAGGGAAGGGAAATCAAGGCTTGGAAGCAGTTCCTTGGCTCTTTGTGTTTATACTGAGCATGTAGAGGAACTGATGATTTGTGTCCTGCTTTGAGTGATCAGTTTTCATTGATGTTCTTATCCACAAGAAGAAAAATTCCCCTCCTTTGGGCATTCTGCTATGTGTGTCCCAGAGAGCCACCTTTTTCTCCTGTGCAAAGTACTTCTTTTGCTAGTGTTTTTATTGTACCTCTGCTTTGTTTAGATGTGAAATTTCTTCCCTCTCAATTAGTTGCTCCTCTTTCTGTTGTTCCAGAGTGCCCAGGAATATAAACGGCTTCCTGAGTCTCTCTTTCCTCACACTTACAATCCCAAAATGAGCCTGGACATCACTGCAGTGCAAGATGTCTCCTCCTCCAGTAAACTGCCATCAACTGGAAGAGCAGCAGAGGAAGAGGAGGTATAATGTGTGACATGAGTTCATGTCCTCTGAGGGCATCTGGGGTCAGTGATGTCCTGAATCAGGTTTTGCTGGTAATTAACAGTAGCCATTGCAGGTGTTATGTAAGGATTGTCTGCATTTGTAATATTCCTCTTCCAGGCTGATGGCGCAAGCTCAGGTATTTCAGGATTAAAAGTGCTTTCCAGATTTGAAGTGACGTAGGCCCAGTCTTTGCCTTTGTGTAGGAAACAAGATCCAAGGTGTCAACTTGCCTTAGTATACTGATACTGAGACTGCAGAATGAGTGTCATTAATGCTGCTGTTCACTGCCTTAGTCTCACTGCAGTAGCAGAAACCTTAGATTAAGGCAAGATTAACAATCTTCAGAATTGTGCTGAATATGAGTGAAAAGCGAAAGAGTGTGAGAGTTCTACTTTCTTCCTTGGTTTTAGCTTATTCCAGTGGATGAAGGTGATGCTGAAGGTGATGCTGAAGGTGATGTGACTGCTGACCAAATAAAGGGAAGGGCAACTCCAGGGGAAGGACAGATTGCAGCGAGAGAATCCAAAGGAGGTGAATGCGAATCAGTGTTTCCCGAACAGCTGTTGTGGTGCTGATGTACCCATAGCAGGGTCAGGTGCTGAACATCAGGAGCTGGGAGCTGGTCAAGTACAGCTGTCCCTGCTGCCAGATGAGAGGAAGGGGTTTTGCTCTCTCATTTAAAGACTTTGACAGCTCATAAGAGAACTCTGGTCATCCACTGCATATTACTTAATTGCAATTCTTTTGTTCTTCAAACACCAAAGTTTGTCTTTAACGTGAGAAATACCTGTTTGTTATGTAACAAATGGGTTAGGATAGAACTGGGGACGTGAGCTAAACTATGCCAGCAAACTCAGAAGTGAGCCAAGGGGAAATCTCCCCTTGAGGCTAGGAACAGGCAGCTGAGGACATACTTTTACCTGGGAAGAAACACCCAGGAAGCCATTCCCTCCCCTCAGTGTGCTGCCTGTCCTGGTGCGGGGCTGAGGGTTGAAGCTGGCCGGAATCTCTGTTGTCACCCATTGCAAGTCTTGTTCTTGTTCTTTCTCTTAAGTTTTAACTCAGGCACTAGAAATGAGGGAGAGCTTCCAGAAGCAGCTGCAAGAGATCATGTCTGCCACGTCGCTAGTGAAGCTGCAGGGGCAGAGGGGATCCCTGTCCAGGAGCAGCTGTGATGGCTCCCCAGGCACCCCTGACAGCACACGCTCCGTGCGCAACGGCCGCAGCAGGCTCCTGGAAGCTCTCAGGTATTCTCTGTCCTCCAGAGGATCCCACTCTGCTCTACTGCATACCCAGACAGCCATTGAGGCATGAGGAGATCTCCAGGCCTTTCAGATCCATTCAGTCAGAATGCTTTCTTAACCCACGCTGGGCAGCCTTGACACAAGTCACAGAGCAGTGTGCTTGCTCTGGAGGATTGGATCGAATTGTGCCAGATGATCTCCTTCTCTTTGGCTGAGTTAGTGTTACAGGGTTGGAAGAAAGCAGTGCTGCAGGATTCCAGTACACAGACCAGACACAAGTAGGAGGTACTTCCGTGAAGTGCCTCTGTGAAAGTTTCTCCTCTCTTTTCTATCTAAACAGAGAAGGGGATTTGAACTCTAATGGTGGTGACCTACAGTGAGAAAATATGGAAACCATGGAAAATGATTCCTTTAGCTTGGTGTTTGCACATTACTAGGCTTAGTAGGGAGCAGAGTACACTGCTTTTGGAATGATTTATGAGTACAACACATAACAGAAACATTACTGCTACTCTGGCTGCCTTTCTTCAGCCTTACTGACACCACCTCATAAAGCCAGGCTTCCAGAGTTACTCTGACACTGAAATTTTCCCTTCCCCAGTCGTGCTTTCTAGTAGTGAGGTGTGCTCACCCACGTGTGCCTTCTGGGATGGGAGCCTCCAGCTAACACACGTGAGTACCTCAGGTGTCTGCTTCTTCCCTTAGGCAATCCCGTCAGGCCCTGACAGATATGAACACGGAGCCATCCCAGAGCGAGCAGATCATCTGGGATGATCCTACTGCGAGGGAGGAGAGAGCAAGGCTTGTCAGCAACCTGCAGTGGCCCAACAGTCCTTCCCAGTGCACTGAGCAAGGGCACAGCCATGCCAACAAGAACGCGGATGAGTCTGCCTTCAGGGCATCCTTAGCTGATGCGGAGATGGCTGCTATGGGTAAACAGAGACATACAAAATCCTCCTTTGGTTGCAGCATCCCTTTGCTCTTTGGGACTTGGATGACATAGTGGTGTTTGAACTCTGGTTCCAAAAATGAGTGAGCGCTCCTGACATTTCCTCAGGGCTAAAGTCACAGTGCACATCTTTGAGCCACCTCTCCTGCTTCTGGTTTTAGAGAAGCTGTCCTACCCACTGGCTGTTTGTGGTTGAACACTGAGGCTGTGCTTGTTTAAAAATAGTCTGCATCAGCCTCAAGAAATCTTCCACAGTATTTTATTGAAGCACAGCTGGTTTCCAGGCAGATAAGAGTGGAATTCAAATGGGAATACCAGTAGCAAATCTTTGGGATTGTAGTAGGGATACTTACAGGTGAAGAATGGTGACATAGGAAGATGACCTCTTTGGGGTCTCAGGCTTATGGCTCTGTTTTTGTGAGTGATTTTTGTTGGCAACCGTCTTCATGAAAACTGACCCTGTCCTAGAGGGGCTGAGCAAAATCAGCTAAATCTGTTTGGTTGACTTTTGGTTCAACTGAATCAGTGCCGTTTAGCTACAGAGACTGGCTGGTGTGAGGTAGGGTTTTTTTCAAAGCAGGACATCCAGGGACATGAGTCTGCAGTACTGCAGTGCTGGTTTGTGGTATAAGGAAGTGCAGCAGTCCTGGTGTAGCAGCAGTTGTGTTTTGTCCTTCAGGGATAGCTGTGCTTTTCTATTTCTTTGATTTCCTCCCCTCCTTTATTTATAACTGTATTCAACCAAGCACAAGTCATACGAGAATGGTTTGCTTTCACAGCTGTTCCTGAGGCTGGGTTTGAAGATTTGGTTGAAGGTCTGAAGAATCCTGAATGTAGAGATCCTGAAACACCGACCAAAGATCACTTGATCCCCACTCCACAGGCCCCCAGCATTGCTTTCCCGCTGGCTAACCCTCCTGTGGCACCACAGCCTAAAGAGAAGGTTTGTCATAGGAAGAAATAGTTACAATGATTTGTGTGCTGGGAGAGGTAGTGGCCCTTGCTGGAGAGGGTCCAGAGGATGCCACAAAGATGATCAGAGGGCTGAGTGTCTGGCAGAGGAGTACTCAGCTGTCAGCCCCCTCTTCCTGCTGTATTTTCAAAGTCTGCTGCTCTGTTTCCAGGCTGCTCCTGAGGATGAGCGGTGTGGGGAAGACCCAGAGACACACCGCAAATTTCAGCTGTCTTCTCTTAATCCTCAAGAAAGGTTTGATTACTGCCATCTGATTGAGGAGTTAGGTAGGAGAAACTGGTTAACTGCAGAGAACAGTCTCTGTCTGTCTGTCTGCTCAGCTGTGGCTCCTTGGGCACACGAAGGGGCTCCTGTTAGTGACTGTCAGGTCAGGGCTCGCACTATGGCTCTCTGTGCCTGGGAGGAGATTTTATTGTGTGCCAGCAAACAGCAACGGTTTTGTCTTCTGGCACTTTGCTTTTAGCTGTCTCCACAACAGCCTCTTTCTTCACTGCTGGGAGTGCCTAGGAGCTGCTGTCCTCTGGTGTCTCCCTCATTCCAGCCTCTGTTACAGGAGCACTCCTTTTTTGTTTGAGCTGCTCTTTACTGGCTGCTTCTCCCCTTCCTTGCCAGCTTCTGCTGGTGTCACTTCCACGATAATACTCCCAGTGTAAACTGAAGTGTATTTTTATCTGCATTGAAAGAGTTCACCTTTTCTGTGGTGCAGCATGCCCCTTACCTAACAGGACTCTGATTTCTCACTTGAAGGTGGAGTAGTGCTGGAGAAGCAGTGCTTTGACCCCAGCTGCACACACATTGTCGTGGGGCATCCTCTGCGCAATGAGAAGTTCCTGGCATCGATGGCAGCTGGCAAGTGGGTCCTGCATCGGTCCTACCTGGAGGCATGCAGGGGAGCTGGCTGCTTTGTTCAGGCACGTGCCCTGCCTAAGGAGTGCTGCACCTTTTCATGTGTTGTGCACTGCTAGGAAAGGACTGAACCTCTCAAAGCCAATTATCCAGGGCAACTTGGGAGCATACAAAGTCCAGAGAAATTCTTGGCTGGATATTCTCTGAAAACTAGCCCTGGACCCCCCAACTGCTGGGTTAAGATAAACCAAATACCTGTGCTGTCTACAGCTGCTTCTGGAAACTGAAGCCTGGGGGGTGCTAAGCTCACTCTCACAGCTGAATTTATTTGCAGCTTGTTATGCTAGGAATTAAATCTTGATCCTTTCAATACATGAAAGGATCAAGTTTTAAATAATCCAGCTCTCTAACTATGCTTGTAAACATTCTCAGCACTCTAACTTCCAGCTCCTCTCCTCCCTGGTACTTTACAGTTCTCCTGGGGCTGGCAGCTCTTACATCAGACTGACTAACGGTAAAATACTGCCTGGACGCTGGTTTGTGTCTGTCCATCCAAACCAGCTTTCCTGCTGTGGAGGACACTGCAGCACCCTAGAGTCAGTGCTGTCCAGAGCAAGCAGTGGCTTTGCTCCATTGTTGAATCCCATTGTAGATGACTGCAGGAGTAGTCTGGCTGTGTCCATGACTTCAAGGCACAGGAGATAGGAGTTGATTTGGATTCTTGTGTGTAATTGAAGTAAGAGATGTGGCTCTTCCCTAGAGCTGAGAGCTGTTTCTCTCAGATAAAGCCAATATATAAAGCCAGAATGAGGTAGCCAGAATGTTTGGTTGGGTTTTTTTTGGGGTGAGACTTAGGAAGTTTTTGTGTGTTTGTTGGGTTTGTGTGTGTGTGGTTGCTTGGGTTTGGGGGTTGTGTTTGCTTGTTTTTATTTTGGTGTACCTTTTAAATTTCTATTTATGCCAGTAAAGTTGGCAGGGCTGGTTTGTAATTCAAGCTTATGATTGTTCTAGGAAGAAGATTATGAGTGGGGAAGTAGTTCCATACTTAATGCTCTGCCTGGAATCAATGTAAACCAGAAAAAACTAGCACTTGCAGCCATGAGGTGGAGAAAAAGAATTCATAAATGGAGGCAAGAAAGTGGCATTGCTGAGGTATGGTATTGTTGAGGTATCTACCCATGCAATAGAAGTTGTACAACGTGGGTGGATAGGATAGGGATTGCCACCAAGAAACGGCTTCAGTGTCAGGGCAAGGTAATCTGCCCTGTTAGTAAGAACAAGGTGGCTTAGCTGGCTGTTCAGTCATTTTGGTTTTGAAATCTTCAGTGCTGGTATATTAAAAGTCTTCATCTCCTTCCAAGCCAGTGTTCATGTTTCACAAAGCTGGAACAGGGCTATGGCTGTGTGCAGAGGTCTCTCAGGGTGATGTTTGCACTGCAGCTCTCCCACGGGGGAGCAGACCCAACTTGGCTTTACCTGGAAACCACAACTGCCACATCTGGGCTGTGCTGGGCAGGTGAAAGCACTCTTGACAGCATTTTTGGAGCTCTAGCAGTGAGCATGCTGCTGTGCTTCCAACAGGGCACAAGTTTATACCTTGCCTACTTGGAAGTCAGGGCGAGTGCATGCAGGAAGCAACCACATGGCCTTGGGTACTGTTCCTGTACCTGAGCAAATAAGGCAGTGCATGGGCTGGGGGCAATGTTGTCTCCAGGTAGCTGTTTGTCTTCAGAGGTGCTTCCATACACTAGAGCCTGGTGCTCACTGCCAAAGAGCTTTGCAGAGATGGCTTTGCCCATGCAGCTGGAAGGGCTTGGTGACGTTGCCCACTGCTGTGGTTCTGTGGTGGTTTTCTGCCAGTTACTCTCAAAGACAACCAAGTGACTCAATCTGGTGGATATTCCCCACAGGGGCAAATTCTGGCTCCAGTAATCTTTGTACATTTCTATTGCCAGCATACTTCTGACTAAATGGAATCTTTCATCTTAGGGAGCTTTCAGTGGTTGGAAAGTGATCCTGAATGTTGACCAGAGCAAGGAAGCAGGCTTCAGGCGCCTTCTCCAGTCAGGAGGAGCAAAAGTAGGCAGTGTTTTGTTGGTGTATTTTGGGTTTCTGATAATGAAATGTGCATGTCTGGGGGAGGTGTTTCTGTTAAACTCTGTGCCAGGTGTCCTCTGCGTGACCAAAAGGTCTTAGCTAACACAGCTGCTCTGAGACCTGCTCAGGTGGGGAGGACAAAGCTCTGTACCTTCATTGTGCAAGTGGTCAGGCAGAGCAGCTTGTCTGAGGTCACATAGGTCAGTGGTGCTGGTAGAAAGTGAGGACAGTTTCTGTGCTCGTTCACTGGTTAAGTGGAATACTTGGTTAGGGGCTGCATTTGTCTTGGGGATGAAGCAGTTAAAACTGAAGCCACTCCTTGCCGTGCTTTGGTCTGCAGGTGTTTTCTGGCCACTCTGAGTCCCTCTTCCAAGAAGCAACTCACCTCTTTGCTGACTTCAGCAAGGTGAAGCCAGATGACAGCAGGGTGAATGTGGCAGAGGCAGCAGCCCAGGGAGTGAACTGCCTGAAACCTGAGTACATCGCTGACTACCTCATCCAGGTGTGCATGCTCCAGGGGGCTCCACAGGCAGATGGGGGCAGGCATCTTTCCTGCAGCACCCCAAGCCTCTGAAGGGAACTGGTGCTCTACCTGTTAGGGGGCCCCTTTGGGGCCTGTGTGATCCATGGCCTCAACTCAGCACTCTGCCATGGCTGTTGCTGCAGTGGAGCCTGTTGCAGGGCAGGGAGCCTGCAGGATGTGTTCCAGATGTAGGTGTACAACCCTTGGCCTGTTCTTTCAGCAAACTGCTGAGCTTCCTGCTAAACCGCTTCTTTTCCCCTCTGTTGAAGGATCCACCTCCTGCCATGGAGTCCTACTGCTTGCCAGAGGCTGGCTCTTGCCTTCAGCGTGCCCCAGAACCAGCAGCTGGATCATCCCAGAAGAGAAAAGCCCGCGGGGAAGTGAGTGGAGTCAAGCGCTGCAGAGCACGCTGAGCAGCAGCCCTGCTTCTGAGTTGTACAGTTTCTAATCTCTATTTATATTTTTTTCATTCTCACCACAAGGAATTAAAAGCTTTGGGTTTCACTTCTGATTTGTCCTGAGATGCAAATAACTTTGCAGCAATAGTGAGGGGAAAGCTGCTTTTGGGAACCACGGGGCAGGGAAGGGCTTTGGGCAGGGACACCGGCCTGTACCAACAAGGAGGAAAGCCTTACAGACCTTGAAAGAGGCACAGAGCAAGCAATTTGATTTTAAAAAGCAGCCCCTTACAGCATTTGTTCTAACAAGCAGCCTGCTGTAGGCAAAATACAGGAAGTACAGCAGGTACAGCTTGGCCTCAGCCCTGTCACTGAGCTGCAACACACAGTGCAAGAGACGAGACATGGAGCAGAACAGAGCTCTGAGGAAAGGCAAGAGCAGAGCCTGCTCATCACTCCTAAGAGTGAATTACACACATGGAACTGGAGACTTCAGGATGTGAGATGCAAAAACCCAGAGCACACAGGAAGCTCCTTGCTTTCCTAGAGATTGCACAGATACCTCACAGGGAGTTGCAGGCCAAGTGAATGACAACAGGGAGTAGCCCCTTGGCAATGAATGCTAACCCCCACATGCTCTGCTGCAGTCTGAACTAGCAGGCGCCTTTCACACCGCCATGGGCAGCTGGGTGAAGACATCTGCTCAGTGTGTAGCTGAAATCAAGAAAGTGACTGAGCTGTTTTAGGCTGTAGTAAAGACAGAACAATAAAGTATTGCAGCTTGGGGCTTTCAGAGGTTCTTAAAACCAGCAGCATTAAAGTACAATGAGGAAAGAAGTGAGAGAAGGGTAGAAGCAGCTCTTCATAGCTGAAAAGATAGCAAACCTCAGGTGGTGCAAAAGGTGCTGGACAGCTTCAAAAGTAATTGTTCTCACACCCTGACAATCCAGACCTCGGTCATTGTAAGCCACCTGCCGGTATCACTTATCACCCCAAGTGTTCCAAAGAGCAGTCTGGGGTTTGCTGCCATGCATACTATGTGGCTGGTTAAACCCTTCCTCTGAAGCAGCTGCAACAGTTTGTTGAAATTCATCAGTAATAATTTCTGAGAATTGGCAGCAACTGCTAGAAGGTGCTGCAGTGATAAAACACCAGGGAAAAGAGAAGGTAGCTGCTGGGGCTCAGCCCATCCCACACCCAAGGAGGACACTGCCATGTGCTCTGCCTTCCCTGGGGGCTCTCTGGGAACGCTGGGTCATGAGCCCTGAAATCCACAGTAATATCGGGCAAAGGCACACATGGAAGTTGCTTCTTCAGCCAGCCTGATAAACCAGGAGCTAGCACTAAACTGTACCTGCCTCTTCTCCACACCTTCCCTACCTACCCCTCATAGCTGTCTGATCATTTCTGTACCTGTTTCACAGGCAAGTTTATTGCCCTCCCCTCTCTCCCCAACACTTTACACAGTCTGTAGTTAAGGGCACTCTCTCCCCTCTATTCCCACTGTACCTGCAGGCTGCTCCAGCTTTGACATGGGAAAGGGCAAAGAGCCAGACAAGATGTTTCCATGCAGAGAAGACAAGAGCTGCATCCCAGCACAAGCCACCAGTGTCCTGGCACCAACGCAGTGACCATTGCTGGTGCTCTGAACACCCTTCGGAGCAGCGCTGGGGGCAGGGCAGCTCTCAGGCACAGGCTTCACAGACTGCAGCGCAGGCCACAGGACAGCAGCAGGCCTCGGGCTGAGTTCACACCCTTTGGGTGGCAGGTCATTAACGAGGGCAAAGAGCACAGCCTGGGCCTTCTCCTTACCCACACCAAGTCCGATGCCAGATCACTTCCAGACTGTCCAGTAGAGCTGGCAGGAACAAGCTAACAAGGAAAGAGCACTAGAGTACTGCAGTGAAAGCTAAGGGAGAGACCTTCAATCCTCTGTAGCACCTTCCAACAGCACCAGCCCTTAACAAAGAACAGCTCTGGCCTCACCCCCCAGGGGTGCTGCAGCTTGTTGGGTTTTTTCATATTGGGCAAACTGAGGCAAACAGAAACTGAATTCCCTCAGCGGAGCAGCTCAGTGGAAATCCTAGGTCAAACCCTACCTTCTTGGCTATGCTTGCTGCAAACCAGGCTGGCTTCTGTTCTGAGCACGCACTTGCTTCAGATGCTGCCTTCTGCCCCAGGACCCGAGCTGCACCTCCCCTGGTACTGAACACCTATCTAATGCTTGGCTGCTCAACCAGACACTGAGCTCCATCAGCCTTGCTGTGCCAACAGACAGGAGCAGCTGAGAAGGTTCCACACCAGGAAATGTGTCCTACAGACTGACTCAAACTGCTGGCCAGCAAGGCTGATGGAGCTCAGCTTTCCTAAATCTGAAGCAAGTCACCATCCACTCAGACTGCTGCACCCTCCTGGCGTTTCCCTCTCTTTAGGCAGCTGGGCAGACAGCTCTGCACCAATGCCACATTCTCCTGCTTCCTTTAAAGACCTTCCCCAGGTACTGAGCTTCACACACTCCTATGTAAAACCAGGTGAAGCTGCCACGTGTGGACACAGTACTCACCCACACCAGGTACCCTCCACACCTAGCTCAGGCTGTGCACTTCACCCTGCCATTCAGACAGTAGCCATCTCAATCCTTCTCTTCTACCTCCTCTGGTTTATTACATTGCTCTCACTCTCCCTACTCCAAAAATAATCTTCATCCTGCTCTACTGCACTTAGAACATGGTGGAACCACACCTGGTGCTTCCAAATCCACTCTTTACATACATAGGAGTTGGGACTTCTCCACATCAGACTCCTTAGTTCTGTTTTGTGCTGTCACTCCTTTCCCCATCTGCTAAAGCTCTCAGGTTCCACTACTGACCACAACACAACCCAGCTGTAACTTTCTCTGAAGAACTTACTGGCACACTGTCAGCTCTTCCTCCCCCTTCACACACAGCCAGTGGATCTGAAATGTAAATGTGGACATTACTGTTGAGCAAATTCCCAGACAAAACTCCAGCACCCTGTTACCAGCCTGTAAGCAAACACCTCTGCAGCACAGAGTCCTATTTGAACAGAACCATCTGTGATGGCATCTGACAGAAACCCACAGGCAAGCCTGGAACTTCAGCAGGCTGCAAGTAGAAAGACAGGAGAACAACTGCTGCAAAAGCTGCTGCCCAAGACATGCAGCCCTGTCAAATACACCTAAGCCACACTGGGGCCTTGGGTATGTCATAGGGATAGAGTTTCCAAGAGCCAGCAGAGAGAGTCCCACTGCTGTAAGGTTTATACCACTATGTGTGCCATTAAAAATTCACCTGTTCACCTGGCCATGGCTGGCAAAGCCAAACTGCAAGGAGGTGACAGTCACTTGGTCAGGTCCCCTTCATCTGCACAGCTAAACCAGGCCAGGGACAAAAAGTAATCCTCTCCTACACATACCAGCAGCTCGAGTAAACACAGTTGCAGATTCTTACAGCAGGCACTTGCTAAGTCCAGCTTCATCCAAAGTACCTAGTTTGGGGCACTGTCATTCCTTAAGCCTAGCCTGTCTCTCTGGGCACTGCGAATCCAGCAAGGACTAGGCAGCAGCATGCTTTACAAACAAGGCAGCAGCTTTAGGGCTGTGGTTTTATTTTGAGCCAGAGAAGGTCAAATACAATGTTTAAATTAGAAATCAGGAACTGAGCCACCACAGCAGCATGTAACAGGTCAACACAGCTGCCTTCTACTGACTAGCATCAAGCCAACCCCAGGTCTGCAATTGGCAATCCTTCACTCAGGGCATGAGCCTTCCCTCAGCACTCTGAAAAGGGACATTGTCAGCATGCCTCCAAGCAGCACAAGGACACTCCAGGGAGAGCTGAGCTCCAGAGTCCCAAGAGCAAACTAAGCTTCCAGAGAACTGACTGGCCAAGACTTCAGGCATGCAGAGCAACTGATTGTTGCAGGTACTGATGGCTGCATTTTGATAGCTGCTGGCAGCAGTATTTAACACAAGACACTTTCATATGCTTTAACATTCTCTACCATGGAAACAGAACTTCTGATGCTTTCTTCCTTTATGCCTTGGAATGATGTGCTTAAGAAAAGCCCCTAAAGGAACACCTCTGGTTAGAGCAGCTGATGAACTCTGGTGACAGCAACCACAAAGAAAACATCTCTGAAAGTTTAAGTCAGCAGAGCTACTCTGGAGTGAAAAGCAGATCAAGGCTTCTTTCACACTCAATTCACAACCTCAATCCAGATCTGTATGGTGGAGAGTAAGGAGACAACAATGGGTACAAACTAAGCTTGTGTAAATAAAACTAATTAATGTTCACTGCTGCCACATGCCCCTAAAACACAGCCTGCCTGCCCCTCAGCAGACCCAAGCACTCTGTGCTTCCTCAGCTGTGAAACACAATGGTAAAGATTCAGACTCCAAATCCATGTATATGTCCATTTTATTTGATTTGAAACTGGTACAGGGTTTTCTTGAACTGCCAGAATCCATGCCCAAAACCTCCAATGAAAGACAGCACAACGGGCAGCCCCTCCTCCCCTTCACATGGCAGCAACTGGATTCAGCTGCATTGCTGAGAGCACTTCAGAGGATCAGGAAAAGCATTTTCACATTTCCCCCACATCAATCAACCTCTTCATTCCCCACCAATTCCACACAAAGCTTTGGTGACATCAGTTCTGCTGGCAACAATGCACTCGCAAGGAAGAGACATGGCTCAGTCCTGCCTATTCACATCAGGCTGCTCAGTGGGGTTGCTTCCAAATCAAAGAGTCTGGAGCCCTCTGTAATAGCAGCTTGTAGCAGAGGTTTTAGGGACAGTTAACTCTGCAAGGGCAAGGACAGCTTTAGTCTGTGCACAGCAGAGCCAGGTGGAAGTCCAGCCCTACTGAAGTCAACAGAACACTGCCACTGGCCTCAGGAGGAGATTAAAGTGAGTCAGCAGTTAGTCAAAGGGAGCCCTGCCCTACCCTTGCCACCTGCACGCACACCTAAGCCAGCTTGGTTTTGTTCCCTCGTCTCTCTTGCCATTAGCGACTCTTGCAAACGCTGGGGCTAGTTTTTGGCATTTACTCTGAAAAGTCTCCACACTGGAGCATGCCACTGTTGTACTTCATCTGACTTCTGGTCTGAGAATGCAGAGAAGAGAAAAATGGTTACAGCAGGACACATTTGGTACTTGACAGATGTTGCTCATCCAATCAGACTTACACCACTCTGCCTGCTTCCACTAGATTCAAAGTTGACAACATAAGAAGCCTTTGCTATTCAACTTCCTGACTTGGTGAATAACCACCACAGGAGTCTGACTTACAGGATTTCTGCCTCAAAAAGCCTGCATGCTTCACAGAAGTAGCCAAACAAGTATGGCTTTACCAGCTCTAGCTATCCCTCTGGTTACACTTTGGTTACCAAGTACCCATTACCCTGCCACAAGCAACTGTTCTCAATAGAGGAGAATGTCTTATCCAGTAGCAATACAGCCACACCTCCTCTGGAAGAGACAAATTCCAAGGGCTGTGGTTGGAGCCTGGATAATGGAAACTCAAGCCTTAGTGCTTTAGGGTGGGAAAGACTCATGACAAACCCCCAGAGAAACTGCTTCAGTCCAAGGTCTCACCATCATTTAAATAGAATGCAATTGGATAGCAGAAACCAGGCAGGCAGTTTCTTGGGTGGAGAGTAAGAACAAGCAGCTGAAAGGCAGCTGTGGGCATGGCTAAAGCCAACAGAGCACTCTGAGCTGCTGTTTCTCCAATCTGGTACTGGATGAGTTTTAATTGGTGGTGCAGTTCTCAGTACAGCTATGTAGGAAGGTAAACAAGCTACAGCTCTGCAGTACTTGGGTGGCTCCAGAAGTCTCTAGCAGGCTATGGCTACACAGGGCAGGACTCCTCAGGAGGGGAACAGAACAGGTTTGTCATTAAGGTCACTTAAATCTTTGTTATAGCAAATTGGAACCAAATGGCTGACTTCTGCAGGATTTCTGACAGGAATCCAGTAGAGCTGTTTTCAAGTTTCAGATGGCCACTAAAACAGCTGTAACCTTCTCTTCCAGAAGTTGTGATCCACATGGTGTCCACAATGAGTGCAGCAAGTCTGAGGTAGTCAACCTTTACGAAGGCTCAGTATCTGAACATAAAAAGATTTGGAAATGACCACTGGCTGTAGGTATCTGAGCAACTAAAGAACCCTGGTGACGCTGGTTCAATCATGACATTACTCTGCCCCACATCCACTGGAGGAGTTGTAACATGTTATGCTTCCAAAATGCAGGAGAACCAATCACTTACGTCAAGGCAGTCTGCACTTGCTGCAGCAGATCCAGCAGAACAAGGTGGCACGGTCATCAGAGGTGTGAGCTGCACTTTAGTTACCTTAGTGGAGGGGTTACCAAACAAGCATTCCTGAACTGTACTGTGTGTGCAGCTCTACTGATCCCCAAGCACAGCATACTGGTTCTCTAGCTGAAGTTTAAGTGCCTGGGTTTTTGAGACCTCATCCCTACCTCTAGTTTTGTGTTTTACTACTTCAAAGCTCTTCTCCATTTCTTTATCCCTATAGGAAAAGAAATGTAATCAGTAAATATCTCATCACTAGCTTGTGAACTGTGAATTTCCAGTTTATTTCCACCCCATCCCAACAAAAGCAGCGCAAACACAGAGCACCACCTCTAGAGTTTTAACACAACAGCCAAACATTCCCAAGCAAGTCTTGCAGAAACCTATCACCAGAATCAAGCTCATCCCCCAGCACAACTCCAAATCACATTCTAAATCTCAATATTAACATTCCCAGAAGTAAATTTAGGTGCATTTAAAACAGGCTTTAGAAAGCAAAGAGTCCATTTCCAGAACACTCCCTCATAATGTCACCTTAGCTCAACCCAAAAGCATCAGTAACAGCAGGTCTCAGCTGCGGGTAGACAAAGCCACATCAAAACAAACCCAGAAGAAACAAAGCTTCTGCCAGACACTATTGGTCTAGCAGGAAAAAAAAATAACCCCAAAGAACCCACAGGTGAGCTAGGTCCTGGCCTTGCTCTCTCCTCTGCAGGGAATGAGGTTATGGAAAGATCAGGATTCAAGTCTTCAAAACTGGGGAGGTTTGTCTTTGTCAAGCACAGCTCAGACAGCAAGGCTACTGCTTTGTTTGCATGAAAGCCCACTCCTCCTCTTCTGCCCCTGTCACATCTCTAAGGAAAAGGCAGCATGCTCGAGGCACCCTCCTCATGCCTACTGCCAGCAGCAGCAGCAGCACCACCTTGCCACAACTAGATCAAAGGGCCAGCTGCTGCCAAGAGCAGAAGTGCCCTGCTCCAAGGAAATCCTCTAGCAGGTCCAAGAGACCTGGCAGCCATGCCTGGCTGTGTCACTGGGCTACGTCCTACGCAGGGAGGCCCTCCCAAGAGCTGAATACAGTCAAGACCTCTCCTACATCTTTGCCGAACAGAGCAATTTCTTATACCTGTCCTTCCTCTGCGGGAAGCTTCAGGCTTAAGCCCTAAAGTAGAGGGAGGAGCAGCAGCAGGCGGCCCGGGGCAGCCCCTGGCAGCGGCTGCAGGGCACTCACCTGCGGCTGTCGCCGAGCTTGGCAGAGGACTGCAGCGAGGGGAACTGCGTGTCGCTGTAGATCTCGGGCGGGCCCTGCTGCGCTCGCCGGGGCCTGCCGCCCTCCCTGGCGCCGGGCGGCCTGTACACGCCTCCGCTCGGCGCCGGCTCCGGGGCCTCGGCCACTGCGGGGACAACAGCATCCAGGGAGTGAGTCTGCATCCAGAGCCCCCGGAACCCACCCGCAAGCTCACCACCCTGCAGCTCTGAACGCTCTGGCATCGAGTGCCTTAGAGAGGGAGGAAATCAGAGGCCGCTCAACTTAACCCACGCTTGCCAAGGCCAGCTCAGATGTGGCTCCAGTGCACTGCATCACACAGCTCAAGGCTGAGGATTATAATGCTTCTGTTCGGTTATGTGTTAGCAGCTTACCTTTAAAGCTAGAGATTTAAACACATCGTTGTGCTAAATGTTATTTCTAGCACCTCTTCAGATGCAGAAGAGTGCACGTTCAAAGGACCATCTACAACGAACTGACACCAGTGAATGCCTTCACCTCTCTGCCTGTGCAAGCAAGCACACACAGCAGGTCACTTGGAATTCCGCAGTGGGTGAGAACTCCAAACTCTGATCATGGCTAGTAGCTGACCTCCGTTGCTGCTAATAAATTGTATTTAATCGAAACTAAAGTCCTATCCCGGTTAAAGAATCAGCTTTGTGGTGCCGTGGTCTCTGTACCTGTGCTGGTTTAAGGCTAATTGGAATATTTTAATAGAGAAAATTATATTACAGGCTGTGAAAGGAAAACAATGGTGATGTCTACTTCACTCATAGGCTTGCTGACAACAGATAAAACTAAGAACATAAACATTAGATAAGACAGTCGGGCTGGTCACAGGCTCTGGGATAGAGTGTCTGGGGCTATCCTGCAACTTCTGGCTTCTTCTCTCCGACAAATTAACTTCACTAATCACTTTTCTTCTAACTCCTCCTCTGGCCGATCCTCAAAACCTTGGGGTAAGGTATAGGGGTGGGGAGGAGGTGGAAGGGTGGTTGGGAGCCCCTCCTGGGGTCTCTGATTTCTGGGAGGGGAGTTGTGTTTCTGTATTACCTTTACCTTGTACATTTCTGTAAATATTCCTGTCTATAGTGTATATATCTGCTTGTACATTGTGCTGAGCTGTAAATAGAGCTTCATCTAAACTTCCAGCCGGCTGAGTTCTAGTCTGGGTCATTTTATAAAGTGTGGGGGGGGCGGGGAACTCCCAAACCCACATCAGTACCCTAGAACTGGTTTGAGAAGCATAATCCTAACCATAGAACCCTGCTCAAGAACTGCCCTGGCAGGCATCAGAAGCTGCCTGAACAGCCTTCATTGCTGCCTTCATTGTTGCAGCACTATTTTTAGATCAACAGAAATGCTTCCCCAGGTATTTTGCAGACTGCAAAGCAGAGGTGTCTCCTCCAAAGACAGAATGCTACCCCCTCCTCACCTTTGAAGCCAGAAACCCCACTCCACTGGTGTTTGTTTAAAGCCTCTGACAGTATTATGAATGCAGATTCTCAGACCCCTTCACAGGAAGAGCTCCTTATTGATCACTGTGCCAAACAAGCCACCAGCTTGTGACAGTGCCTGAACAGCAACTCCACCCTTTGAGCAGCTTCACTCAGCCCAGTGGGCTTCCAGCTGGGAAAAGCAACAACTCCAAGTTAAATTTACCAATTGGTTCAACAACAGGTGCTGGTGCAGGAGCAGACTTGTTCCAAGGACCAGAGGATCTGTCTACACTACCACCAGTTTCTTCCCAGTTGTCACCAGTTTCTTCTGTTTTTTCACTTTCATCATCATCTTTCTCACTGTAAGAGAGGAATGATAAGCAGCATTTTACAAGGAGAGATTTAACATGTGACAGGCTACACAGCTGCCATGGGCAGCACTCCACAGCTACAGCACACAGCATTAGTCCTATAACCTCTGCAGTGGTGCTTCCATCTGGACTACTGCTGGCACAATGCTGTGTAGCTTCACAACTGAGAACGAGAGAGAAGTTCTTTAAAAAAGGAGAGGAACTGAAACTACACTGAGTGACCACGTAAACTGATTCCTTGCTTTAACTTTAAACACCTTCTTACTGAGGCTGTCAAGCATTTGGAAGTGATGACAAGACAAACCAGGAAAGGACTACAAGTCCAGTTTCCATAAAATGCTTTAGTCAAGAATTGTGCAAAAACGGTGACAGAAAGCAAGTCCTGAGCTCCCTTTACCTATAACCACAACCATCTGAGAAACATTCTTATGTTGCTCAAATACACTCCACAAAACAACTCATGTTATCATTTCAAAGCAGGTAATTAAAAAAAGGAGGAAAATATGCTTGTTTTGAAGACAAATCTTAAACAACAGCCTGATTATTTTATTTAGCCCATCTGATTTTGCACAGAAATAGTCAAACTCAAAATTATTTGCTAGACAACTGCTACGGCAAGCTGTGTGGTGTAAGGAGGCACACATGGAGAGTGAGGCTGTTAAACTCAGAATGCTGATCTCAACAGCAGCAGTGAAATGTGAATACAAAAGAAGTTTACAATACACCAGTTTCTACTAATCATGATCAGAAAAGCTTTCTGTATACATCAGAGAAGAGTTAAAAATAGCTATAATTTCTGAAAATTAATCAGCCTCTCAGAGTAATCATTACAGCAAGCTGGAGCAAGTGACACCAGTGGCAGTCATTAGCCTGTGCTCTTCACAGAAATTCCTGCTTTAACATCTTTATGGAGGACAATGTTAAGAATTTGTAATAAAAATCTGTGAGTCCCAGTCAAAAAAGGCAGACCTAGAGTCTGAGCTTCTGTGCCATTAGAAACATATCAAAGCCCTGTTTAACTGCCCTGGAGGCAGCTCAGGAGACCGAGCACACTTTCCAGACAGCAATTATTCTGGAGAAAGAACCAAAACTGTGGTACCTTATTTGCATGGACTGAACTCTAAGACCACTATAATCAATCTCTTCCTTTTGCTCAAACTCCTTCCAATCATCCTCTTCCTGTAAGAAGAGAAAAAGAAACTTGTTACCGCTTGACGCTGAAAGTAGAAAAGAATACAAGGAAGATAAAAGAAACTAAGAGTGGAGGTGCAATTCCATGGGAAGCCCATCTGTGCCCCACTGCCAACAGCAAAGGGTTCTACTCCCCCTCCCTAACTCGGTGTGCGGCACCGAGGATGCACTGGTGAGCTGACTCACTGGGACAGCTCAGAAATGCCCCAGTAAAAGCCATTCAAGTGAAAGGAAGTCAATCTCAGTAAAAATCCCATGGGAAACGAAGGGACAACACTATGCAGGGAACAGGGCTGTGCAGTCAAGACCAGGGAAATACAAGGACAACAGCTCCTGCTTTTACCAACAGCAAGCTTTGGTGACAGCTTCGGTGCACACAGAGCTTCAGATTTACTGTTCCATCCCACAAGCCCAACAGTAAAGAACATTTGGAGTAGTCCGCAGTAGATTTATGACCATGACTAATATTGGTACATTTGATTTTCACATTCACGACCACACTTAAACCCTTTCCTGTCTTCTCAATGTTTTTATAACAGGAAAAAAACAGCTTCAAAGCCACGGCAGCCTTAGTACACAAACCGAGTGAAACGTTGGTCTTTGGGAAGCACCACTCTAAGGCTTTAAAGTGGGACCTTGATTAAGTGTTTAGGGAAAGAAGCATCCACTTACACGGAGCCAGCTTTGCCCTGTTGTTCAACCAGATGGTTTTGGGTTTATTAAAGTGGGCTACAAATGAACCAAAACAGATAAGCAGCCCTAGTCACAGCTTTAAGGCACACACAGACCAATTAGTACTTAACATAATTCCTACACACTACATGAAATTCAGTTATGACTCTAAATACAAAGAGGACCTTGCAAGCGAAGTCTGCCAGTGGTACTATAGTCCACTTCCTGCTGCATAGCTGGGTAAAGAGCTTCTTTGAGGAGCCCTGTTCTAGGATCTTCAATACCATGAAGTTCTAGCAGGAGAACTGACCAGCTTTAACCTAACAGCAGAAGCAGAAAGTCAACTCGTGTTATTGCACTGGTCGTTGAAGAGTCAATCTGCTGGAAGAGTGTGAGTCTACAGCTCTAAAATCTTTTAGGTTTCTTACATCCTTATCTCTATGGAAACATCACAGCTTTCAAACTAATGAGCCTTCCACACATAACCAACTCTATTGCTAATCCACGTACAAGCTTCAGTCAAAGCCAGGTAATATTTTGCAGGCAAATGAACAGAAGAACAGCTGAAAGATCACCACTGACCTTGGTCTACTTAGAAAGCTACAGCAGGTGTTACAGTCCCCAAATTAAACAACATTAAGAAACATTTCTTTCAGTATTTCTATTTCAGCCTTGTGGAAAGAAGGCTTTAGAGGCGACCTTATCACTATGGTCTAGTATTTAAAGGGTGGCTACAAAGACGACACTCCCTTTTTACAAGGAGTCACATCCAAAATACCACGGGTAATGGGAACAAATTAATACTGGGGACACAAGAGGAATATTTTTCAAAGACAATCAACCATTAGAATAATCTCCTCGAGGAAGTGGTGGAGTTCCCCAACCCTGGGCACGGTAAGGACAAATCTGGGCGGGCTGCAGGGTCATCTTGTCCAGACCGTGCTTTTCCCAAGAACGGCTGAACTGGATGATCACGGAGGTCCCGTCTAATCTAGTATTCTGTGACTCTTAAAATTCATTTTTAAAGTACAGAACGTGGCTAGCTGTAAGGCGTTAACGCAGCTCCCTTGTAGGGCGGTCCGAAACCCCTCCTGGCAGCAAAGTCCTTCCTGGCACTGAGGCAAAGAGCTCGGCGCACTGTCTCTGCAGGGGAACTTATCGCCAAGGTCCACAGGCCACGAACCCAAGCGGCCTATAGCTGGCACCTGATGCAGATCTCCAGTTCCTGCCACTACCTTGCACCAACACCCAGAAATCGGGGAGGGCTGGGCACAACCGACGGCGCAGACCGGGAACTGGATCAACTACCTTCCCTACACGCGCATACAAGGCGTGTTTCGAGGGCGGGTGAACGCCCGGCCCGGAAAACGACGGTTCCAGCCCCAAAATAAGGCTGCGCTGGGCTAAGAAGCCCCGGCGGGCTTTCGCCGCGGCGACAGGGCGCTCCCGACGGCTCCCTCCCCGCTCCGGGGCCGGTCCTGCCCGGCAGCCCCACGGGCCCCACGCGTCCGCATGGCCGGGCGGCGCCGCTCCCCGGGCCAGCAGTGACGGCGCCCCCTGCCGGCAGGAAGGCGCCGCCTGGGCCGGCGTAGGAAGCCGTGACCCTTCCCCCCGCCGCCGTGGCCCCGCTCCCCGCTTCTCCCCCACCCTCCGCCGGCCTCACCTTGTTCACCGTCTTGGAGGAATCGGCGTTAGAGACGACGGCCCCGGAGCCGCTGCCGTCAGTCGAGCGGGTTCCTCCAGCCGCCGCGGCCGCCCCCGCCGTGTTAGAGGCGGCGTTAGAAGCGGCGTTAGAAGCGGCGCTGGAAGCGGCGTTGGAGGCGGCGGCCGCTCGGTTGCTCTTCTCCTTCCGCTTCTTCTTGTCCCGCTTGGCGAAGAAGTCGTCGAGGCTCCTTTCCTCGGTCTCCGCCATGGCGGCAGCCCCCAACAGTGGGGCAGACGGGGGGTTAGGGGTGTGGACGTGAGGGAGAGGAGAGAGAGAGAGAGCAGTGGCGGCCTGGGCCAACAGGTGAGCCCCGTGCAGCAAGGGCTCGACCTCCTACTGCTAGCCGCTTCTGAGGGGGAGCGAGCGCGGCTGGCTAACGCCTGCGACTGGCTAAGTCTCCCCGACGCCCTGCAGAAGGAAGCCCCCGCACCCCACGTTAGCGGCCGCCGTCTAGACACGGCCCGACAGGGAGGGGAAGGGGAGCAGCCCGCCGCAGGGCCGTGCTGAGCAGACAGGGGCAGAGCCTCACGGCTAAGTGCGCTCTTGCGCATGTGCTGCAGCGTCCTGACCAATCAGAGGCCGAGAAGGAAGCCCCTGCAGGCCAGTCAGAAATCTCCAGAGACCAACATGGCAACGTCACGACGTGAGAATGCGTGAGGGGCGGGGCGGCGGTGGCGCTGCTGGGGATTGGGCGAGCCGAGCGGGCAGAGGTATGCGTGCTGGACTGGGGAAGCGGCGCGGAGTGGCGCATGCGCACTGCGGCCGGGCAGGCGGGAGGCAGCGCGTGGTACGAAGGGCGTGCGCCCGGCAGCTGTGAGCCCGCGGGCGGCGCGTGGTGAACCGCGTGTGCTGGCTCTCGCTCCGCTTCCCGCCTTCCCCTCAGAGGGGCCTTGCGCTTCGGGCCGGGCCCCGCCTCGCTGCCGGGGAGCCCAAGGGGACTGTCAGCACCGAGCGCTGCGGCACCCGCCTCCGATGCTCAAGGACCTCTCAGCCTGCCAAGCAGCGGGGCCGTGTGTACCTTGCGCCCACTCTTCCGGGGACTGAAGTGACCCAAAGTCGGCCTCTTCCACACCATGGAAAGGGCTGTGCTGTTAGGCTGCCATTGTAAAACACAAATAATACGGCTTTCACCTGCGAGGCAGTGTGCTTAAATAGGGCTGGGGCACCAGTCCACCTCGGATGTCCAGGTGTGCCTGCAGGAGCCTCCCTTTGCTCTCCTGGCTCACAAAATGTCTGCTGAGAAACGAGCTCCAAGGTGGCTGTCGGCACATCGCCACCACCGGCCTTGGGTGCTGCAGTGACCTTTAGCTGTGGAAAAAAAACCCACGACCAACCCATGACCTTTTAAAAAGTTTACTGTGGCTTCGAGGTGCATCATGAGTCATAAACAATGACAGGAAACCTTCCTGCTTATGGCCGACCTGGGTCAGGCGTGAGGAGGAGCCAGGTGTGCCTGCCGCTAAAGAGCCCAGACAGTAATTACTTGTCAAGTAAGAGTTTATTCGTATTATAACAGTACACAAGTAGACATGCTTGTATTCTTTTTTTATAGTGTCGTTTCATACTTGGTGGTATTTTCTCTTGAAATAGTGTTTATGTGTGTGTTTTTAACCACGGGAAGCTTTTCTGAGCTTTGGAAGAATGCCAGTGTATGTCCATGAAAGCAGAGGCTTTGCAAATCCAGATACTACAACCTGCAGCATGAAATCAGAGAAGCAGGAGTCAATACAGAGCACAGAAGAGGGGAATTGCTGGGAAATGTTTCCAAGTTTTGTTTGGCTGGAGCAGCTTGGGCCATCACAGCAGTGTGACTTCAGCCTTGCCTGTGACTCAGAGTGCTTGCACCCTCCCTGTAGATCTTGCCCTGACTCAGGAAGTGTCCTTTGAAGACGGCAGAAACCAGCAGTGACTGCATATGGCCTAAATTTTTGAACTTTTAAGGTAGTGCACAGGCTTAATAGCCTTAATAAATGTGAACTTCTCCCCCGAGAGAGGTGTAAAGCTTCGTTTTAATGAACACAGGATGTGTGCTGCGGGTGGTTGTACATGTAAGGTTGAACGTGTAGTGTGGCCTGGGTAGTCTGTGCCTTCAGAGTACCTCAGCTAGTGGGGAAAGGAAGAGGGATGCCTGCAGCTGGGAAATTAGGATGAAAGGAGGCTGTGTCCTCCAGCTCTTTGGAAGACCCCATAGGGATCTGCCCTGTGGACTGTCCCTTCATTTGAATAAAGTTTGGCAGGACTCCTCTGCCTCCTTTGTGAACACAAGCCTCTAGCAATGACAGTTTTCTGTACAGTATTTTCCATCCACAATTCTCAGCCTGTTTGAAAAATCAGTGGAGGTGCCATTGTCATATTGCAGGAAGGGGTTAAATACTCCTAATGCTTTTGTGAAGTGTTCTGTAGCTGTAGCCTGCAGTTGAGTGTTCTGAGTTTGGGAGATTTGTTGCAGTCCTCTTTCTCTGCCTTCGGTGCTGCATTCTCTCTTGTGCTTCTCCATTACCATTGGCATTCCGTGCACTTAGAGGGTTTGATCTCACACAGAGCAGGCCCAGAGAACTGAACATTTGCAAGCATAACAGGTCATAAGGTGACACCAGGAAAGCTGCATGATCAGTGACACTTCCATTACCGAATCGTTCATGATACGATTTTCTATTATTACTGGCCAAGTTCGGTAGCTAATAATTTCCTGTGCTTCCATACTGCACTGCAGCTCTCTTCCTGCTGCTGCTGTCCCCTTCGGGTGGTAGAAGGTGGCACGGGAAGATGGGACACAGGACAGCTTGGTATGGTGGAGTATTTGACGTGCCTTTTGCTGAAGTGTAAATTGAAATTCCTTTCTAATTTCAGGTATTTAAAATTTCTTTGCTCTGCATTTGTACTGCCATTACTGCCCAGGACGCTGCCATACCCCTGCACTGCTGTGGCTTGCAGGCTAGGCACTGATAAAATAGCAGCTAAGCAGACAACGTGTATGCCCTCAGATTTTGTGGTAGGTAAGCTAATAATGGCCACTCAGTATGGGCTCTGTCTGAATCTAAGCTACACTTGTTCTTCACGTTCAGCAGCAGGTAAAACATCTACATTGTGATGTTATGGACAAGGCTGAAGAAAGCAAACCTGATGTTTTTTTCTGCTTTTGGCTTTTGCATCACTTGCTCCTTGCAAACAGAGTGCTGTAAGGCTGCAATGACAAACTGGCAAGAAACTGTGTCCATTCCAAGGAATAAACATCTCAGCAGGAATCTAACTTTTATGAGATGTGCTGGATCATTTGAACCTATGATCCAAGTTTTCTTGGAACTTGGAATGGCATAGAAGAAGCTTTAAAAATCCTTCCTTTCACATCACAGCATGATTGTAGCCTCATAAACTCACCAGGGTTCTCTCTACCAGTGCCATGTAGAAACAACAGTCTTAACAGTGGGATGGCTATCAATGTCTTTTCGTACCTGAAGCATTGCTGGGAAATGGCAAAGAGATATGATGCCAAATTGTATATTTTTATGCTAAAGAATTCACTCCATGGCTTATAAAAGCTGTTTTCTATAATTAAACAGCACAGGTGAGATGGAGAGAAAACCTGAAAACCTAGCAGGAAGAAATACACAATTTGTAAATTTCCTTCTCTTTCTCAACTCACAGCTAAACTGCTTTCTCTTATGTGAGAGTTGAGGAGGGGGTGGGGGGATGGGGGTGTGGGAAGGTTATGTTTCAGTAATGCCAAAAAGAGACTGTTCCTGGACAGCTTCCAGTTAGCAGCACCACAAGGGTCTGCACCATGTTACCTCTTGTACCACTGTTTGTGTGTATTTTCTCTCATCATCACTGTTCTTAGTGGAGTCTCAGCTCTGTGCGTGCTGCAGTGGTGTGTAAGAAGCTCTGAAGAGCTGACAATCTGTGAGGAAAAAAAGAATCTGCCATTACCTGTCTTTTGGTTGTTGTGTAATCTCTTAGTCCAGTAGTTCTGGATCACAGTCTTGCAGATGATAGATGCCAAAATGGCCTTTTTGCAGAGATTAAATGAGTGGGAATGTGCAAGGGCAAGCATGACAGAGGTTATTCACTGTGGATTTGGAGAGTGATTTTTTCAGTCAGGTAGATTTGTTAGCTAATGTTTCAATCAAAGATCAAAATCTCTTCAGGCTGCCTCTCATGTGTGCCCTATGCCATGATGTTCTCCAATGTATGCCATTGCTCAGTCATCTTTGAGTCCAGTTAATGAACTGTGCTGCCATCCTGGGTAACTGTCAATGTTGTAACCTCCTAAGCCAGCAAACACATGTATGTTTGGCTTTGTTCTGTGCAGGAAAGCCAGCCAGCTACCTAAGGTTTCCTGTGCTAGAGGCCAGGGTTCTTCATGTTCCTCTGAAAATGCAGGATCAGTCTTGGCCCTTTATATGGCCATAGTACAAATGCAATACAGTGAGGATATAAATAGTTAAAATATAAAAGGAAGGCAGAAGGGAACATTGCAAATCTTTTCTACTGTGACACCATCAATTTAAGAGAAACTCCCCTGGGTCACCCACATATTGCTGCCTGTTCAAGAGGAGTTTGGCCAGCTTGCCTTAAGGGATGTTAGTATTAAGGAAGAACCAAGCATCTGAAAATCCAATATGACAATCTGTCAATATATCAAAAAGCATCACATTTGCACAAACCAACACCCTGGCTGGGACTCGGTGTACGGTGAAAGGATATGGCCTGGACTGCAGATAGAACTGCTGTTGCTCTCCTGCACCTTCAACTTTTCCAGAAGTTTAGTCAAGTTAAAATGCATTTATTGCATACTGCTAGGATGCCTGTGCTGGTTATGTAGTGCAAAATTAATCTCATTGAGCTAAGAGCATGCTTTAGCTGCTTCACAGCATCATCTGGATTGTATTTCACACTAGCGATGGTCTCCTGTAACACAACAGAGCTCTCACCATTTCCATATGGATGCTCAGTGCAGAGTGGAGCAGTAGTTCGGTCTTGATACACTATAAAAGAAGGAATTTACTTTCTGGGAAGTGGAGGCTGTGGGTCCTTAATCCATCCCCCTTTGGTTAACATGAAAAATATTGAAAGGAAGAAAAAGTCAAACGAAAAGCCTGATATTCTTTATTTTTTTACCATTTCAACAACATGAGTAAAGTGAAATCTGTAAGCAAAGCAATTACATGAGGAGGGTCTAATAAAGTTGTTCAAGCTACAACCTACTTTGACTGTTGAATCAAACTGAATAAAGCAGGCTGCTGTGATGGGCTTTTAGCTTCCACGAACATAACTGCCAGTGACATCCTTTGCTTTAATGGCGATGATCTCCTGTGGGCTGCAGGTTCCATAATCAGCTGAAAGTGAAAAAAACAACAAAAGAATACAAACTGGCCACTACTATGAATAGGAGAATGCTAGATTATGTACTAGCCCCAGTGCAGCTTCTCCCTAACCTGAGCAGAAGAGCAAGTTAAAACTTGTGGGTCAGATTCTCAGAGGTTCCTTGGCTTATGGTGAGCAAGGATCTTAAAAAGGCCCAACCAAGGGATCCGACCACAGGCGTATTCCCAGAGGACAAATGCTAGGAGTCTGAACTATATTTCTTCACAAAAGGTGCACTCGGTGGTCCAGAATCTGTCCTCCTTTGGGGATAACTCATGTACTTCAAAACAGAGCTTGCCCTTCAATATATGAAGTATATGGTGGGAGAAGGAGGGAAGGCATCCTGTGCCCAGGCACAGACGCCATCGGAGCCGCTGCGCAGCCACTGGTGCAGCCCCCGGTGCAGTCCCCAGGTACTGCAGTAGCTTTTTGAGCTCACATTGCAAACCACCTGGGAAGTGAAACTGTCTGACCTGCTGATCCTGACCCTCATCCGTTCACAGCAGTACTGCACACCACCCTGCTCCAGTACATCAGGAATCTCTGCACAGCTGCATTTTGGATGTTCACCCCTTGGGAAGCTTCTTCAAACCTCAGTATCTACCACCCAGCCTTACGAAACCTGAGAACCACCCTAGTTCTCCTGCTTCCAGTAACCTCACAGCTCCTTCCCAGGAAGCCCATCTCCATCTCTGCAGCCTGCTTGATTTCAAGGACACCTACCTGCTTTGCTCTCCATCCAGAAGGCAGTGGTATGCAGCAATGTCTTTCTCCAGCTGTTGTTTGCTGGTCAGCAGATTTTCACGATCCCGCTGCTGCTGCTCCGTTTCTACTTTGATTTCTCCCATCTCTGCCTCCAGCTTGGAAATGACAGAGCCCAGATTCTGCAGTTCAATGTCGTGCCAGTGCTTGGCATCGTATAAAGAGTTCTCCAGACCCCTCTTCTGTAAAGGCAGGACAGCAGACATTAAGACAGTTTTCAGATGCTCCATAGCAATCTCTAGTGAGGTTTGTCAATATCTCTGGTGAATATGCTTAAGTGGAGATAGAGTATTTTGAAAATGTCTTCCTTTAGATACTTTGGAAAATGTGTATTATTATTACACAGGCTGACCTGCTTTGGGTACAAGGCACAGATATTCTCCCATGTTAAGTACTACCCACCCAGCAGTCGCAGTGAGATTGTTACTGAGTCTGAAGACGGGCAATTCAGGGCCAGGTATCAAATGTGTTACACTTTGGTGCACCATGTCAGTCTAGAAGAGCCCAGACATGTCTAGCAGCTCTGGGAACAGTACCCACTGAAGCCCAGCATTTATTCTTAAGCCTGCAACCCAAGACAGGAATGTTTTCCTCAGAAGGCCTGTTGAATTTCTGCAGAACATGCCTACTGCAACCCCACTGCTCCTTACCAGGGTTCTCAGAGATTCAGTTTCTGCTTGCAAGCTCTGTATCTTGCAGGCAGTTTCATGGAACTCGGTTCGGAGGCCCTCCACCAGCTCCTCTTCCTGGCTTCGTGCAGCCGCTGAAGTTTCAGCCTGTTGCTGGTTAAAGATGATGACTTGTCACAGCCTTGTTTCCTTACATACCCAACTGACAATTGATATTGTCACAGTTTATGGCAGCTATGATTCTTGTATATTAAATCCCCTGGCTGAACTACTCCACATACTTCTTAAAGTCAAAGTGATCATCTTTTCTATGCAGTTAGTGTAAGCCAGTTTACACATGTAAGTGTCAACAAAAGCTATTCAGCATTCATACTGCTGATTAAACTACTTAGAAACATTGCTCTAATTCTTCATTTTGTAGCTATACTGCTTTTTTTTTTTTAAAGTTCAGTGTTTTCACTTAGTCTATTAGATTTCAGAAGTGTTCACACCTGGATTATTCACATCGCATTCTACTCCAAATGAGCTGGCTACTAACATGCAAAGTTGTCCGTTGGACTTAGGGCTTCAGCTCTGCCAAAATACTTACTTCAGCCAGCCACTCTGGAAATGAGTGAGCCTTCACGGCAGAGAAAAAAGCTGCATTAAACAGCTGTTCAGACTCAGCATCAGAAGAGGAGAAGACACTTAAAGGGAATGGCTATTATGTGTTATCATCACTTTTAATTTCTAAGTTAATATCCACTTTTCCCACCGCTGCTGAAGGAAACCATTTCAAGAAGTCCCCAGGGAGTCTGTAACTGTATAATTAGTGTCAATTGATGTGTTTTGCCCTTTTTTATAGACCCCTGTGAATTGTTCAGTGAAGAAGTGGCCCTAGTAAGAAGGGTAATGACTGTGGCTTATCCTACACAGAAGGTATCAACTAAGTTAGTTTTTCTTAGTCAACATTTTGGAAGCCTTAGAAGGGTCCCACAGATACCTCTGATATCAGCACAGCCACTTCCACTGCCGATGCACTCTTGTGGATCCCCAAAAAGTCACCAGTACTTGTGTTTTCCCATGGACTTGGACCAAAGTCCTTTAGATCTTTACCAACTTTTTTTTGTTTGAAGGAAAAACCAAAAGCCCAACCCTCCAAGTCAGAGCAGAGCAGAGTACCGGACAGATGTCGTTTGTATCAGAGCCTGTTTTGTTGCAGAGGGTTCCAGAGTGCTTACCTTCGTACGGAGCAGGGCACCTGTCTCAGCGCGATTCTTCTCAATATCTCTCTCCCAGTGGATTCTGATTTTTTCAAGTATGTCATCCAGGCCACTTCCCAGGGGAACATCAAGTTCCTCCAGCTGAGATCCAGCAAGCTGCTTATATAATACCTTCACATCCTTGAACAAAAATATCAGATATAAAAGAAAGTGAACTGGACAATTGAATAGTAGCTTCAGAGGGGTTCAAGCAAGAGCCACAGAGAGAGTAATTAAATTTTGTCCTGAAAGGTGTCTCTACATTAATGATTCAGTGCACTGGAGGCTTTCCTTTTCAGCTGTGCATTTGCCTTGCATGAGCAGTCTTGTAGCAGATCTGGGGTACTGGAAGTGGTTTCCCCCTTGGTGGAGGGAGACTGAAGCCCTGCCCTAAGACACTGCCTGGAGCAGCCCTCTGACAGTGGCATAATTCTTCAGCAGTTAGAGCTTGACACATACACACTGCACACCTGGGACCCGAACCCACCGCAAGGACATTGCCAGTAAAGCTGCAATGTTGGCCTTTGTGTCAAAGAACAGCTTACAACAAATCAAACCCTGATCTTCCTTCTGTGCTGCACCACACAATAGCAGATATGTGCATCTCCTGGGAGATGCAAGCTGTGCAAACCAGAGGCAGCTCTGATCTCTGGCTGAGAGTCAGAGCTTGCTGTGGAGATGTCCCCACACATGACTGTGCAACACTGTGGCCATTGTGTGGTGTCTAGCAAGAAATGGAGTGGTTCCACCTCTTTCATGTCATAGTTATCAGATAGGAAAGAGCCAACACTTAAATGGAATTGATTTGGTCATGCTTCAGAGGTTATTGCTCTTAAGTTAACAGAGAAGTGAGAAACAGAAAGAGACTTCAGGAGAATCCTCACTCCCAGCCATGGCAGGCAGAGCTTTTCAGTGCTTGCTTTGCACTAGAGGTCTGATACCAACGGGCTGCAACAGGCACACATTGGCTTTGCAGTGTCTTGAGCCTGGACTTACTTCTTCATGATTCTTTGACAGCAAAGTTAGTTCTTCTTTCATGCTCTCTATCTGACTCTCCAGATCCATTTTAGTTAAATTAGCATCATCAATCACTTTATATAGGGAATTAATTTCATCTTCTACTGCCTTTCTGAATGGCTGCTCATTTTCATACCTGCAGAGGAAAAAAAAAAAAACAAAAAAACCAACAAAACAGCAAACCAAACCTTAATAAACCACAGCTCAGCAAGAAAAAAAAGTCCTTTTTTTTTTTTTTTTTTTTTAATAATGACACCATTTGTGCTAATTAGCTCATGTGTCCCAGCAGAGGCACAGAAACACAGACTATATACTTTGGTCTCACCTTGTCTCATTGTGCTTGAGTTTACCTTCCTGAAGTACCCAAGTACCCTGCTATTAACTCAGAGTGCCACAAATCAGGCCAGTTAGCAATCTGCACTGTGGTGGTTACCAATCCAGTAGGATTCCTGAATGAACACAGAGAGTCACACAGTCCTTTGCTAGGTCTGGAATTTATATAGACTGTGGCTGGGGGGGGTGTCCTTTTGTCTGGCTGCAAAATGAGAATAACTGCTCACTGGTCTGCATAAATCCTTTCAGAGCTATAAGAAAACATGCACATGTCACACACTAAGGACATGCTGATAGAAGTCTGGTCTCTGATCCATGGTCCCAGCCTGGCTGTGAGACCAAATCCCAGTAGTATCAAAATAAAGAGGAAGTCTGAGTGGTTTATTTATCACCTAAAACTGCTGTTAAAGCAAATGGCTCATTTCCCAGTATTTAAGATCTTCTTTTACCATTAGTTTGTCTGAGTTAGAAACAAGGGCAATCAGTGCATCTTATGTCTGTTTCTTTATCTAACATTTCCATGCTGACCGTTGTAGTGGTGCAGGTTTTGCATTTCAGCTGCTGCAGCAGAACAGTTGTTACTTCTGAACCCACTTATGTGGCACTGAAAACTAAAACTAAAAAGCACGTGGAAGTTTACCTTTATAAAATGTCAACTCCAACTGGAATGACTACTGACCTCTCAGTCAGAGATCTGTGTCCGTATGACAAAGAGTAACCTGAGTAATTTTGCTAGTGCATGTTTTTGTTACTATAAATCTTCCAAAATAACCTTAGCATCACAATGATTTTGCTGTTAGAACCCCCTCCCAAGTCAGGTGTTGAGTATTCAACATAAAGGATGAGCCTGTTCTACTCACTGAGCAGTACTCCTCTATAGAGTAAGCATGTGCCAAAGCCAGGTTGAAAAGAAAGTGGCCAGCTAGGTGCCACCACAAGACTACCTGTCTTTAAAATCTTCAGCACAGGCTTGAATGTTCTCGGTGTGCAGCATCAGCCGAGCATTTTCAAGGACTGCTTCACCCACCTAGAAGACAGAGACAAGGCTCAAGCAATGAAGAGCTTTAGCACATTACCTACATGGTCTGTACCTGTATCTTAAGCTTTGATTCTCCAAAGAATCCTTTTGCCTAGGGCTGTTCATGTGACTCCTTCCAGGTAATTTAATCAATTAATAGAAATTGTCCACAAATAGGCTGGAATTTGTCACCAAACGGCTCCTTGCTCCTAAGCATTCATCCTCTGGTGGGAAACAGTGACTGTGATCAGCAGCAGCTGCAGGGGCAGAGTCGTTACTGTGCCCAAGGTGTGCTCATCAGACACATCTCACTTATATTTTCTAGATACAGTTTAAGTATCACTTATGCAGCTCCTGTTCTACTTCCCATATCAGCAGTCCTCTTCAGGGGCGTCCTCCTCAGTGAGCCAAGGAATACTTGTTGCTCTTGTCGCCTGCGAGCCATCCTCAGCTCCCAGAGTGTTGTTTTTCTTCTCTGATGGGCTCCTGTAAGCTCTTGCCATAGGTGTGCGACCTGAGAAGCAGGTTATTACACCACACGTGAAATGCTTTGGAAAGATTGTGCAAATAAGACTGTGGTATCATTGCTATGGCTCTGGGGGTATCTTTACTGCCCAGGTGCACCTGAGGTGTAAGCAAACCTGAAAGGCTGATGACACAGCAGCTGGTTGTGATTCAGGAGGGCTGTACAAAATGATAAGAGGGTTCAAGAAGGAGAACTGCCTGCCCTGGAGTCACATGTGCACTGCGCTGCAGAGGTAACTGAAGATGTACTGAATTTGGAACCAGGACCAGAGCCATCATCTCTGCAAACAACTCTCTGGGTGTTCCAGCCATTCCATGGTCCATGCTGGCAATCTGGAAGAGCTAATCTCTTTGGTCTTTTTCAGGAGATACCTATGGAGATCTGCAGTTGAAATTAACCCACCAAATGACTAAGAACAGCTTTTGAAGTAACCAGGAGAAGTCTTGAAGATTTCTAAAGAAAATTTTTTTTTAGATAATTAAATCTGCAGCTAAAAGAGACTGCACATCCCCTGAGGTGCTCTGCTTCTCTGTGCTGAAACGGGCTGTGCAATGTGAAGACATCAAGGCTTTGTCCAGACAAGTTATGGGATTGTTGCATTTGGATGGTGCTGCCTGCTCTGTGCCCTGCTGCTTGGTGATGGGGTGGAGATGGACACGCAAGGATGAAGCATTTCTGTATGGTAATCAACGTTCATCCACACAAAAAATGTGGCTCACTGCTCCATACGTTTTACAGCTGCTTGGACAAACACATATGAAATATGTGAAGGCATCTGATGAGATCCAAAGGACTTAACCTATTCCCTACATTTAGAAGTCCATAATGGCTATGAAATTTAAAGACACTCTGCAGAGGCTGAATACAGTGTAAAATGTGGTTTTGCTTGCAGCCAAAGCAGGGAACAGCTGGTGATTTGTCACTGCCTGGATTGCTGCCTCTATGTGTAGACAAAGTATGTGTTCAAAGTGCTCTTCAGCAGTAATCCTGCAGTGTCATTGGGGTATCTGAGGGGATTCTTGCCTGTCCCACAGTGCATGTCTCTATCAGGACCCTGGTACTACACTGCTGATGACTTAGTCTGTACCCAGCATCCCCATTCACAGACTGGTGGCTGATGCCAAATGTTGTGAGAAAGTCCAGGGCTTTCCAAAACTGCACAGAAACCTGAACCATGCCAAGCACCTGAAAATGGTATGAAAGAGTCTAACCTTTGGAAAGCTCTTTGGTGGGAGCTATCAGGTGCTAGCCAGAAATCTGCAGGTGATGTGTCCAAAGGGTTTATACTGACAGAATCGTTTCTGTGGTGGAACCAGGCTTCCTTAAAACTTCTCTCTGGTTTGCATGAGCTAGGAAAGCCTTTTCCCAGGTTTAAGAAGAGATGTAACACTTCCATCTAGTGGCTCATTTAATCTTAATTCTTCATCAACAGCTGGATGCAAACATGCAGCATTAGTGAGACAGATGCACAGCTGCTTTGCTGACCCAGTGAAACACCTCAGACAGCCCTAGCTTCGTGGCCACTGGAAATGAGGGGACTTGCAATGTTGCAAGCACTTGGATGTTGCCTCCTCCACTTGAAAGCAGCATTTGAAAGCCTTGCAGGGCTTCTGAGAGGCTTAAGACACTGACGCTCATGTAATGAGCCAAAATGGGAAAGTATAAAAATGCAAATATTATTACTAATAATACCTTCTAAGTCATGTTTTGTCTTTCAGCAGTTGGATCTGTGATGCATAGGCACCTTTTGAACATGTCTTTTTTTCAGCTACTGAGTATTTGAGGTATAAAACATCTTAAGCAGAAAGCATCACCAATTGTCTTGATTTTGTGTGATTTTTAAGGACACAAAAATGCAATTTTAATTTTTAGAAAAATAATCTTACAAAAATCTGCACCAGTGTACTGGCCCATTTGACAGGTTACAGCTGCCAACAAGGAAAAGAGCTGCCTCAAGGAGTCTGCAGAGTCCAGTCTTGGTAAAGGGCACTGTGGTACAAACACATGTGAGGAGAACTTATCTCCAGCGACTGGCAACTTTTGTGACCAATTTTGTCACTGCAAGATTTACTGTGCCTTTCAAGTTCCTAGCTATGCTTTATCCAAGGCTTTGTGTGGCTTTGCTGTTCTTACATGTGCCTAAGTCCTTGCTGAATGCTGCTAAATTTGTGGGCTCAGGTGTCACTGTGATAATGAGTCTCATGGTGTAATTATTCATGTAATGGAAAATTATCTGGCTTTTAAGTTCACATCGGATAAAGCAAATGATGCCTCCATGGAGAGAGATCAGAAGATGCCATACACAGAAAGAAATGGTCTGTATCAGCCCATTGACTCCAACGTTGTAATTTGCAGCTAAACTGGGCTAAAATCATGTAGGCAGTGCCTGCTGCTCAGGTGCCAAGCAGTAAACTCGTCCTGCTTTTGGCCATGCTTTTCATGTGAGACCCTTCTCAGAGCCTGAAGGAGGAAAACTCTGAGGTACAAGAGTGGCATTTGTTGTGTTGTAATACCTAGATAGAGGCTGCAAATGTTGATGCTGATCCCTGCATCCAAGAAAGCATGACTTCATCTGGGCATTGAATGCTTTATAAGTCAACAGGACTGCACCAAAAATTGCCTGTTTCTTAAAGCAGGAGACACCTCACCCCCACCTCACAGCTTTCTCCGAGGGCAGCCCAAGGTTATGCTGTTGGAGGTGGCTAAGGAGACATAATTAAAGCTGATTGATTGCCATCCTCTCCGTGGCAGCTGACCAAGCTCTGTGCCATTTTATGGGAGTTTGGGTAGCAGAATGTTATTTTGCCCATTTACAGACACTAGTCGCTGTTGTATTACTGTGTCTTACAGATAATACCCAGTGGCTTTCCTGGCACACGGCAAATAAATTACTGGGTGCAAGTCCAAAAGTGGTGATCCCCGGGGTGCCAGGGTTCTCCAGGCTCAATACTAGCACTGAGTAAATGCTGTCGGTAAGGCCAGGTGCAAAGAAAAGTGTCTCTATAGAAAAGCTCTGGTGATCTTCCAAATTATCTCAAGATCTTGTCCTCCAAGACCCCATGCTCAATGCAAAACAGGATATCAGCCTGAAAAGTCTTACTGGTTATCAAAATGAACGGTTTCTTATCCCCAAGGTCAAAGCAAACACTGTTTTACACCCCCACAACAAACACTTCCCTTGAGGTCCCATCGCCTGGACCACATAGAGAGGGTGGGAGTAAGGGGTGGTGGGATGGCAACACAGGGAGTTACTAGTTTGTAGCCATGTAATTATTATTTTAAAATAAATAGAGCTTTTGAAAACGTGATTAAGCAAACAAGGGAATAAAGTGAAAAAACACAACTGTTAATTAAAAAAAAAAAAC